>WHPZ01580880.1:0-10304 GCA_016617965.1 Macrosiphum rosae
CGTAATGACACACCAAGAGCCGATAGCTCGGAGTTGTCGATATTTTAGTAAAAAAAAAATTGCCAAAAGTCGTACCAAATCGATTTACCTAAGCTATTTCAATGTTAAAAGGCGTAGAATGACCATAAGAAATTATTACTGGAAGGGTTTTCTATAATCAATAAAAAAAAAACAAAACACTTAATATGCCTATATTAAAACGATTATTTTGCGTTTGTAAAAATAATATCCAGGCAAAACGAAAATCGCAAATATTATTATAATAATACACGCAGATGTTGCAGTGGCGGCGACGACTTGGCGGATCGGACCCTGGTCTTACGATCGTTGGAAAGAAAAAAAAATAAATAAAAGGGTATATTATTATTATTTTATGTCATGTATATGTGTGTGTACCACTTTCGGCCCCAACTGGGTTGCCGCCGACACCGAATCGATAGTCGTCGGGTGAGTCATCGTCTGCGGCGGCGAGGGGTTGCAGTCGTCGGTATATAATATGGTCCGTCTCGGATCGGAGGGCGGTGTGGGCGGACTCACGCGCACGACAATCGAGCTTTTTCCCCGAGTATACACCTCGATAATGTAACCCTTACCTATTATATAGTGCATTATAATATAATATAATATACACTGTGCCGAGACATCGATGTCTGCCGTGTCTAACCGTAAACGATAATCGAATACGATTGCGACGACCGACGGCGCAAATAATAGGGACGGCGACGTGTACACACACGCCACTATTGCCGACGCTCCTCCGCCGACGATCAGTGTGTGTCTCGAGGGCTATGCCGTGACATGAACGCCGGCGAATCGTACAAGGTGCTCGTGCTGGGCGACTCGAACGTCGGCAAAACGTGTCTGATGCACAGGTTCTGCGACGAGACGTATTACGACACGTACATATCGACCATAGGTAAGTTTCCGCAGCGAGCAGGTGCTTGACGGGCTTGTTACGATGGGGGGGGGGAGGATTTATTTTTGTTGATATACATAATGTAATAATGCGCGTCGTTGTTTGTTTAAATCGCGTATATGTTTAAAAACTATAACGAGTATATGTATATAATATTATCCTACTGCAGCAGTCAGATAGTTTAAGTATTCCCTGCACCGATCACAATATAATTAGGTTCCTAACTAATGATAATTACTATTTTACAAGTAGGTACTTAAATACTTATTTGTCTGTGATGCGATGGTCTTTAACAATGGAATTGCTATAGAACATACGTATCATACATTTATATATTTATATTCGTTTGTAATACAGCAAGCTTGAAATCTCATTCTCAAACGTCTCAGATGCTCGACGCGTTGATGCTTATTAGTTAGTGCGTTTTCTATGTCGCGTAGGTACTCGTGTGTGATGTGTGTATCATGTATAGGTACATGTAGGTTTTTTTTACATAATAAGTTCTGCAGCTGTATATCGTTTGAGTATTATAATCAGAGTTCAAACGTTTATAGGAACAAAAAGAAAAAAAAGTGAGGTGCTTTTGTCCTAACGCACCCAAAATAACCTATCTAATTCTTAGCAAATTGTTAACATTGTCACAATATAATATAAAACAATCACCTCAAATAAAAAATGATAAATAGATATAGTTATTAAATAAATAAAGCTAAATATTAAAGATTGCTTTGAATAAATAAATATATTATTGAAAATGGCTTAAGATGGTTCAAGAAAGGCCAATTTTCCTTTAGCCCTAAATTCCTATTTTAGTCTATGAATAGTGTCTTTGATAAACCAAATAATATTTTAACGTATAGGTACGAATGGAATTTCGTATTCGAACTCCATAAACACAGCTAAATATACCTGTGAAGGACTCTCAATAATAATAATAATTCCAAATTTTGAAAAAAATTTACACTTCACCAAAATTTGCTGCCAGCACGTCCTTTATAGGTACTATATAGCACGTCTTTAAATCCATCAAAGCGATGACCTTTGCGAGTAAGCAGCAAATAATGTCCTTGCGGTAACCTACATTATATACCCGCCTTACGATATGTATTTAAATACGTGGTTAAATACATATTATTACAGCGCACACCGCGGTTACCGGGTAACATATTAAACCATAATGTATTCAATCACTGGTGAATTTAATAAGCGGGCGTGTATAATATATTTTTATAGTGAAATAACAATAAACAACGGTAAAATTACATTATATAGGCAATACCCCATATATGTGTGTATAATATCATATATATTTTTCAAGTGTTTACATATTGTGATCTGTTCACTACCATATCACACAAATATAAACGATGAGAATATTATAATTATGCACCACCGTATGGCTCGGAGAAATGCGATCGATTGTTGTAACACTTGTAACCGCGGTATCCCTTTTGACCTGTTCTGAACTGGTATCAAAATTAAAAATCCCGATACTCTTTTAATATCTACCTACCACATAAACGTATAATATGTATAGTGTCTGCGTGGTGTCCTAATAATGTGTATCAAAGAACGGGTATGTATTGTGTACATAAGCATTAGATAAATATTTAGTTTGTATATTATTGACATTTTATATCGCTATGTGATTAAATAAAAACAAATTCTATAACTACTCAAACTCAAATAGAAAAATATTTAACTTTTATCATCGGTGACATTGTACATTGTATAGCCTATATCGGCAACCAAATATTATATTAATTTATTTGATATCACTGAATGATTAATGCTGCACAAAGGGACAAACAATTATATTTATGTATAATGATGCATTGATGCGTGTTTATTAATATGAATATATAGATACTATATTATATATAGGTATATCATTGGAACTAGGTAGGTTTCGTCGTGCAAAAGTCGAAACCAGCTAACGAAATTCGACCAACATCCCGTCGGGGATTGCACCAAAGTACCTATGTACCCCATCAGATAGGTAAAGATTATGCTGTTGCTGTATATGTCAACGAAACTTTTGGTACAAATATATACATACAGGGGGTTTCATTATATTTGTCACAGTCTATAAATTATTTTATATTTAATAATTTAAAAGTATGTCTTCGGAAAAAGATTATTAAATTATTAGAGAGATCTTTGGCAGCAAAATATTAGTAAAATCCATAATATTTTTTAACGATTAAAGCTATAGACACAAATTAAAAAAAATATTTTCTCGTGTTTTGTAAAATATTGAGATTGATTCTTATTGAAAGATATAATAATTATGTAAATATTTTTAAAAGTTTAGTTTATTACTATAAATTGCATTATGTATTCAAATTGTTTTGTAGATGAATAAGAGGGTAAGGGTAACGAGGACAAACATGGATAAATATTCTGTATAGACGCATATATAGCAGTATAGTGAACTACATAAAATTATAAACATTTTTACGATTTACTATAATTATTTTATTCCATTTTAATCCAAATCGAATCATTAATATTATAGAAGAAAAATGCGGATTTCGTTCAAAATTTAAAATCTCATTAATAATAATTATCACTACTACGTTATTACGTAATAATGATATATTTTACCTACTGAAGAATATTAGATATTTACCTATTCATAATATCGTTAAAGCATTGATTATGAATGTTTTAATTATTTACTTAATAAATTCGTACTTGGGATTAACTAACATTCAACGATGATTTTATTGTATAGCTCTTGAAGCGTAATCCGTATATCAGTATGACGGAAAACAGATAATGATTGTTTTTCGTTGAAAATTATTATTAATTGTAATAATAACTATAATAATATAAAACGCATTCGCCGTGCACGGGATAAAGGTATTACTCTTAATAAATAAATAAATATTACAATCAAATAGAAAAATTGTTCCAGTTTGACTGAAAATACGTTCAAATAGTGTTCAAACATCAAATTAATTTAATTTTTATCGAAAGTCCAAATTGAATACTAATATATAATATAGGCGTTCCAGTACGTGTTCCGAAACTACAGAATGTACAGAACGTACACATTTTCCGCGATGATTATTTTATTTTTTGTCACAAACTTTTGTGCGTCATGTTTCCTGTACAATTATCATTAGATCGTGTGGTTCCCCTAGGTAATTTGGTTCCTTTACAATGTGTATTCGAATGCAAATTGAATGGGCGAAAGGGGTAAAATTGTACACGACAGCATTTATTTACATATATATTATATACGCTAACAGCCTAATGAGAAGACTCGTCAAACGTATACAATTTTGAGGCATCTTTGAGAATGTCATAAAGAAATGATGTACCTACTTATTTTAATTTATAGCGATGGCAACAATAATAATATTTTCGTTTGCTTTGGGTTCTAGGAGTCGATTACAAACAAAAGATAATTCAGTTGGACGAAAAACCGGTAAAGTTACAAATATGGTAAGTCAACAGCTAGTGAATATAGTATAATACATAAAGCGACACGATATATTTAGATTTTAGAATAGTTACAATAATTGTCGTTAATTAAATCTTCCCTAATCCAATCTAACCTAACCTAACCAGTAACCATGATATTGATACAACAATATTCGAGTATAATATACATATTATTATTATGTGCCATGTCAGTACTACCCTGTGTAATATCAATGTAATACAATAAAATATAACCGAAATAATGACCCATAGGTTTTTAAAGTACCTAGTTTTTAAAATCAGAGAAACTGCTCCAAAATTCAATCCACCCATTTCAACATGTTATGACTACACCTATCGACCACGTCGTGTACTCGTGTTCGGTGTCAGTGTCGGACTGGCTCGAAAAGGCCCAGTCTTCGATTTGGAAAAAAGGGCCCCTAACAGGCAAATGGCAAATGTTTTAATTAGCCCAAAAAAAAAAACTCGCATCGCTCGAAATACAATTTTCATGTACCTACATAGTCACGTACAACATTTTTTTTCAATACAATTGCCATCTTCCATATTTATCATACAGCCATATAGGCACAAATAACTAAATATGTACCTAACTGAAATTCAATCATTTGATATATTAACTGGTTTTACTATATTTTCAATATAGAAATTATATTGAGCATATTCTTAAATGCTAAGACATTTTCTGTAGGTCCCAAGTAAATTGACGACAAGAGACCCATCAGACTGTTTTTATTATCAGACAGGAGAAATCTCTCCTATTCAACCCCCAAATTACGCCACTGAGGCGTAGCCCCTATACTGGCTATATCACATTCTCTAACATCAAACATTATAAAGAAAAACACCGATTCGAATTGTGTCAAACTGTGCACGAGTACAATACTTATCCAAAATATAATAATTCAGTTAAAATCAGTTAGGTATAATGCGAAATAATACGAATTCATGCGCATACGCCCGTATAAATATAATATAATATTATTTAAGAGCATGTCATCGCACTATTTGTTTTCTCTCTCTGGCCCACGCGCAATATAGGGATAACGCATTACGCAGAATCATTTTTTCTATGTTTTTAAGTAATCTTAGAGTAAAATCACTTATTACAAAAAAGATAGAGAATAATATTTTTGAGAGAATTACTTATTGATTTGTCTAAATATTATATAATATTGTTTTAAAACAATTTAAACATAATTTAAATTTACAACATTTTTTTGTTTATTTTGAAAGTAGAATATAAAGTCAAATAACAATAAAATACAAAATCGATGGGTTATTCCCTCAAAAATATTATTCTCTATCTTTTTTGTAATGGAAGATTGTACTCTAAGATAACGTAAAAACATAGAAAAAATGATTCTGCGTTAATGCGTTTTGTCTACGTTGATCGTGGGCCAGAGAGAGAAAACAAATAGTGCACTGACATCCTCTTAACAGTCACAACAATTTTACACTATTTAAAATCAATGATACATATTTGTATATTGACACTAGATATTAAATTCGTAGAATGATAATGATATGTCACTATTAAAATTTTTTTTTTCCTTCCATATTTCATTACCGTATTTTAATATTTTTTGAGAACGTCTCAAGATTGTAAACAAAAATACATTTCCTGATTTGAAAAAAAAAAATGTTTATTTCGTATTTATGTTTATTCTAAACGAATAATAATAATATTAATAGGTAAACAATCAGGGGCCCCCAATTACCATAATTAAGCCAAGGCCCCGTCTGCAATTGCGGACTAGCGGTCCGGGCCCGGTCCGACTCTGGTCGGTGTATTATTAACATCGTATTATAGTTTTATTGAAAATACAATTTTTTATATACAATATGGCATAGGTAGGTATGTATTGTATATCAGGTATTCGAATTTTGAATAGTTTTCATCAGGTAACATTTATAGTACATATTTTAGTCTATATGCAATCTAATGTCCATAGTATCTTTCGTTTAAATCGTTTCATTTTGAACGAATTAAATAAATAATTCACGATGTTATAATAATTCTGCAGGTCGCAATGTATTATTATCATGTTTTTCTAAAAAACACACTATAGCGTTGTTTTAAATAATTTATATTTTATAATAAACCTATTATATAATAAGTGAATTTTATAAGTTAAAAGTATTAGTCAAACACGGATTTTGTACTGTGTTTATGCAAATATACAATTTACACCGAACAAACAATTATTGCATTGCATTATAATAATGATACGGTTATTATAATCTTTTTTAAACATTTTTAACAAATTATTAAATTTTTCGTTTTTCCATGCACATTAATACATATTATTATATACCTTTTTTTTTTGTTCATGTGTTATCACATTGTGAGGCGGGCACCACGGAAGTACCTAAGTGGTTATACATAAATTATTTAAGCATTGTACTAGTTGTAGCTGTACTAATTTTTACATTATATCCAATATGACCAGTTTTACCTACCACGGTTGTTGTTTACTGCCGAATGTGTTTTTACTCCAATATATAAGAATTATTATAGACTGCATTTGTGGACACTTACTATTTGGAAAAAATATTCATACCTATGTATACTATCTTATTATTGCGTAATATTATAAAACATTCAAATCAATCATTAATGTCAAGTGTAAAGACCATCGAAAGTGTTGTCGGATATTTTTCATATTTATTCGAAATGTATTTCATCGCACATCAGGAAGAATATTGCACTATATTAAAACGAATCCCATTTATATTACGTGCGGAAACGTCAAAAGTGTATTATCGCAAGGCATTCAAAAATAATCCACTAAATATACAAACTACAGCTGTATCTTTAATATTTTATACGAGACAGCACCTTGATTGAAAAAATTAAAACTGAATCTAATCGATTGATTTAAAATGTAAATTACTTTAGAGATACAGTCGCGACGTAATAACGTAATATTTAATTTATATCCAATAATATATAACTGAGTGGTTTATACCTCAAGCATAGCTAGGTCATTCGATGTCATAATGAAGTGTACAGAATATGACATAAATTCAATACTTAATTTGGTCACGGTTGCTGTTGGGATGAGAGATTTTTCACTAAATTATTAATAACTGAGAAATTACAAAGTCTGACATTGTCCGTTTTCATGCTTCAATTAATAATATGATATTATATGTAGAAAAATCAATGTCACTCGTAAAGTACTATATTAATTATGTACTTATGTTTGCATTTATATAATAATATTAATAATATATATAAATAAAAATAACTATCGAATACTTGTCGATGGTAAACAGTTATAGTATGTATGTAGGTAGTTATTTATTATTCTGTTATATTTTTTAATCTTTCGATGACACTAACCGACTACTTATGTTCACATTTAAATTGGATAAGTATTTCCGTACAAAACGATTCAATTAGGTTTTATGTGTAGGAATATCTGCCATATAACCACTGATAAAATAGTACCGATATGAATTTTATTATTATTCTGAAAAAAAAACCTTCACAATGAAACCCAAACCAACTTTTTTGGCGTATCTATTCGATGTATAATAATATATAATACGATAGTAAAATAATAAGTACAATAAGACGCCCCTGTCTTATGCAACATCAATAAAAAAAAAAGCAAAATTAAATAGCGAAGGACATGTTTATAAATATAACCAATAAAATTCAGTAGATGTAATAATACAGTTATGTAAGTACAATTCGACCAAGCTCTACGAAATATAATACTTGAATTATAATATGTTATAAATGATGGATATTTTTTTTAAGATTTATGGTGTATAATATAATATTATATTATAATGACGGTTACAAGACAATGCAATAAAATTTATCACCGTTGTTAAAACGGTATCTAAAAGAGTACAAATAGGTTTTATTCACATCGAATTCTATGTACTTACCCATGTTTTGAAATAATACCTATTATTCACAGCCAAAGATATAGTAATAAAATTGTTGTAGATAAACTGAGTGATTTTTTAGGTTTAATACTTTATTTATTCGAAAAGTTATAACTTTTTGAGAGTCATTACTTATAAAACAATATTTTAGTAATTTTTTTGGTTATCTGTTATAACTTATATACTTATATGATTTTACTTTATTGAATGGCAGAATACATTTCATACTCCAAAGTAAACTATTTTTCTGAATTTCGATACACAAATAATTAATTTTTAACGTGTATAGTTCATAAGCTAGACTTGAGTAAGAATTTAAATACTTATGACTAATTAACTACTTGTGAAACACTGTCGGACTGTCCATATATATAACCTGTTGATTAGGTATGCTCGGGAAAATAAAAATGTCAATAGATGGTTATTCTGATATAATAATGTTTAACTCAGCAGAAAATAGGTAAATATTAATATTTTGAATTTGTATTTTTGTTTCATTGCAATATTAATGCCAAATGGCAGTTATAAAAAGATGCAAATACAATTTAAATCTAAATCTAACAATAGAACATAATAATAACATAATATAATATAAATAAAAAAATTATGGTATCGGAGAGTATATAATATGTTCCGATCATGGGGTGGTTGTGGCCATGTTAGGTGGTGTGACTTTTGATGGAGAAAGGAATCTGGTTGAGAGGGAATTTTAAAAGATACTGAGAAAATCTGGAGCATCCCAAGACCCATTTATATGGGAGTTATTGTACCCCGTTCGTCAGATTCGATTCATCTCGAGGATATAACCGTTTGGATATGTAGGAATTGTGAAATGTCTGTGAATAGTCGAGGTGGATGACAGGGATATTGACAATGAAAGAAGCATATTATGCTAAAAATCTATTCTAAACACTTTCGATACGGAGTTGATCATTCGCAATGAAAGGGTGTCAAACAACCACACCATATTAGAGGAGAAATCTGACTAAAGTACAAAGTAAACGTTTAATGAATCCTAGGAGTTCTATTAACTGTTAAGTTTACATCAACGTTTTAAGACATATATATTTAGGTAGAAATATAATTTATAATAACTCTGAATTCAAAATCCGAATATAACTAATAATATAAAATATGTTGCTGAATTTTCGTTTTTAAAAAATTAAAACAGATAAAATATTATAATTTATATAGGTATGTATATCGATTATAGACCATCTAATTTCTAAGAAAAAAATTTACATAATATTATATGTAATCACTTATCAATTAATCATGTTGACAATTTGACATTGCCTGTTAATTTATAAATTCTTCAGCTACGAGCTAAAAAATATTTTGTTAGTAATTTTACATAACCTACATTATATTAGTAAGATTTCATTAAAAATTACTAGCACACTCAAACTTAATTTCCATACTTTAAGTTATGGGAAATTGATAAAAGTACGTCAAATTCACTTGATGGAAATACAATGCACCGCCTGATATAATAATAATTAATAAAACATAAACAAAATTATGTTAGGTTCTGTAAATGGATAAACTTTTAAGTTTTTCTCCTGATGACAATATAAAAAAAATAAAATGTATTTTATGATCAAATTTACTTATTGTGCTATGAAAATATTGTAAATAATATCTATGTTTTTTTCCAATAGTAAAAAAGATCGTTATTCTTATATAATACTATATCTGAATATCCTGGCTTCGTCCGTGAGCACTTTGCAGTTGTTTTTTGTGGAAAATTCTATAATATAGTACTATATACCTACGCTATATAGGTGTATCTCGCCATCTCGGTTTGAGTGTACCTCAGTTTTAATGTAGGTACCTACCTCACTACCTTAGTCCACTGACAAATCGGCGTCAGTGTACCTAGCTTTGTAAAATAATTCAACCTAGATGGGCAACAGAAAATCACCCTATTGGATTTAGCATTGCGTATATTTTTTAACGTGGTTTAAACTACTTACTTTCTAAACTTTTCTGACATCTCTACACAAGTCTCTGAGATTTTTGTCAAATT
>WHPZ01580884.1:0-10192 GCA_016617965.1 Macrosiphum rosae
AATAACTATAAACGCAAAACTTGGATAACGTTATAGTTCTGAATAACGATAAACACAAAAATTGGGTAACGTTTTAATTCTGAATAACGATAAACGCAAACATTGTCATTGTGTAACGTTTTAATTGTAAATAACGTAAAACGGAATATTTTTTTCAAATGCAAGCCCTGGGCCGCCCGCCACTCAAAACATTAAATAATATATGCATCAATCATATCATATCATATTATTATAGAAAATTGTATTATTTTACGGTTCACGGTTGGCTACGAAATGTTCTATTTAGAACTTTGGTTATTACTTGGTTTTTACTAAAATACATATATACAATGTGTCCCAGGGTGAAGTGACCGGCCGACGTCATATGAAAGTATACCCAAAATGATGAAAAAATACTCTTTAAAGATCGTGTGGGTCTATCTTTTTTTATTTTTTAAGTTTTGGGCAATTAACTTTTTTTCTATCAAAACCAAACCTATCACACATTTTTTTATGTATCTTCAAAACTAATCAACATTTTGACGTAATTTTTTTTTTATCTTAAAGCTATTTAATTGTTCTATCATCAACGTACACATAAATTATTCCAGCACCCCCTAAATTCACACTCAATGTGCGCCTATGCCCTATGGTCCTAACTAACTATCTAATGAACAATGAACAGTTTACAGTATATCTACTATTCTACTACACACTAACACGCCACAAAGTGAAAATGTGAAATACGTTACTTTAAACTAGACTAAACTAGACGTGTAATACTGTATTACTTTTATTTAAAAGTAGAGATATTTATGAACTATAAGACTTATGTGATTTGAGAGTCTGATCTCTGATTCACTAGGTATATAATTAAACAGAGATATTGTTAATTTTTTTTATCGTTATTGTTCTTAATATTTTTTTTACCAAAGATTTGGTTCCTATTAAATATATATGTATTTTATTCAAAATTGTACTTACATTTTAAGCATATAATTAACAATTTTTAAATTAACATTGTGATTAGGTAGGTAATGTTGTAATTTGAGAGACTGATTCTCTAGGTATTCATAATTAAACAGGGATATTGTTAATTTGTTTTATTGTTATTGTTCTTATTTTTTTTTTACCAAATTTTAATTCCTATTAAATATCTATGTATTTTATTCAAAATTGTACTTAAGTTTTAAGCAGATAATTAATTATTTTTAAAGTAACATTGTGAATAGGTAATGTTTGTAATTTGAGAGACTGACGTCTATAAGCTAATTAACTAAAACAAAAGTTTCTACTTAAGAAGTTAAATTGGTATGTTATGTTTGTAATTTTTATTGAAATAAATCAGTTTTTTTATCATTTGTCCTTTGTACTTTTAATCATTTTTCTTTTGAACTTTTAATCATTTTTTTATTGATTTTTTAAAAATTGATTTTAAACTTATTTAATAACATGCAATTTTTCATGACCAGAATTCCCCCTACTCCGAGGGAATACCAGTCAATTGGGTTTTTTAAAAAAAATTGAAAAAATCGTACAAGCAAATTTTTTAAAAATTTGAGGCATTGATATAACAAAGAAAACAAGTTTGAGTATCGATTTCTTCAAGTAGCATAGAGTTTAGTGTCATAGAAGCTGAGATATAATAATTTTTGCTTAGGTGACCGTAGTTTCCCCATTCTCCCCTACAATACACGTCCTACGACTACGTCATGAACAGACGAATATTTCACTACCAAAAGATAACAGACGTGCGACACCGCGACGGCCGTCTGGCAAGCGCAGCCGCCCACCTAGCAAGTAGCGCGGCTGCATACAATTAATGTACCGGCGGCGGCGGCGGTCAATGTTTACAATATAGTTGTGCGGTTGATTTTAGTCGCCTCTGGCGGCGGTCTGCGCATGCGCAATTTACACTATTTTACGAGCTCATAATATGTGTGTGCGTAGACGCACCATAGATATTATAAGAATATCTTATAATATCTTATAATATCTTATAATATCTATGAGACGCACCTCGCATGCACTAACTTAGGCGACGGCGGCTACCGCCTCTCGCCTCTGTCGATCTTAGCGCTTTAGCGGTGGATGGCGGTGGCGGCGGCGCCGTGCCGGGCCGGACGCAATATTAAATGGAAACTATGAATACTATAATAGCTCGTAAGTTACGTTGCAGCAACGCGCAGCCATTCTCCATACATAATATAAGAATGGATAGGACATAAGAACTTCTCACATGAAAATTTAGTGATACTATTTTTAAGGTTATATGAAGCAAATATTGATATGATAATTGATAAATAATAATAAATAAAATTTATATAATTTCATTTTGTTATAATATTATTTTCCGATTTCCACTTTCCGGGCATAGGTGGCACAACAATCAAAATACAAACTGACAAATATCTAAATGTAACTGACTGTCGTGTTATTATTATTATTTAAAAAAATAGTTTTGCACATAACCTTAAAAAGCCTCAAATCGTCTTTCTCTCTTTACGTTCTCTCTTCTTTAAAAAATCACACGGCCTCATATGTAACTGGTATAGGCATGTCCTATTGTCCTATCCATTCTCATATTATCTATGGTCAACCGACGCGTCTCGCGTGCTCCACGATCGCCGGTCGCCTCGGAGGGGTACCACCAGATTGCGGTCTTGTTCCGCATTCCTCCCGCGTCCCCGCCCCATCACGGACGACGCGTTTCCGACATCCATGACCCGCCACCCGCGCCCAAGTGCGACATTCGACACGTCAACACTGTAGCCGATCTGCGTTCCGTTGCTGCGCCCTCGTGTCTCCGTTAGATTAGACATTATAGGACGTGGTCATTACACCTTTGCGTCGGTCATTCGCCGATATTGGTAATTGTTTTCATCGCCTCGTCCATTTTAACGACCGTTTCACGAAACTTCGAAGTTGAAAACGGTGGATATTGTTGTATCTGGCCCCCGCTCGTAACGATTGTGCTATCTTCACCATCGGCGTTGTATACTTGTAGCCGTTTCGGTTTTGAAAATATGTCCGACTCCGACAATAATTACGAATCGGACGACGATTCATGGTGCTATTCGATCGGAAGCGATATCAGCGAACCCCGATTGATTTCGGCGGACGATGACTTCCTAAACCCGTCGCTGTCGACATCGAGTGGCCGGTCCAGCCGGTCGAGCTCGGTCGGCCCGGCGCTATCCATTACCACCGACGACGAAGCCGAAATGATGGACATCGAGGAGAATGGCGACAACGACACGTCAGACACGTCAACCCCCCTCGACGAGACAGAGTACGAAATGGACGATGTTGGGGATGACGAAGTCATCGTATTGAGCGACGGCGACGACGAAATAATCGTATTGAGCGACGACGACGACACCGTGGGTACAGTAGCCCATTCCCAACCACCGACAACGTCTAACGGCCCCATGTCTACGTTGTCCGCGTCTAGCCCGAAGACATCAAAGTCCACGGAGGAAGAAACCGCCGCCTGTTCCCAGCCATCGCCAACGTTCAACAGGCCCATGTCCATGTTGTCTACGTTTTCCTCGATGACGTCGACTTGCACGGAGGATAAAACCGTCACCGTCAGGTAAACGTCATGCGATTTTATTGCAATCTCGCCGCACCGGCGGACCGTTATCGCATGTTTTTGTTGTTGTTGTTGTTTACTTTAGCCCACCTGTGTGACCGTGTGTTATCTCAGCCAGCGGGCAATTAAACAATATTGTGATTTTTGATAAAGACCCACCGAAAAACAATAAAAATTAAATCGTCTTGTATAATAGTGTGTGTATGGGGTTTCTTTACCAAACTAATAATAAAGTAGTGTTCGCTCTGTTATCTACTCCGTTGATAGATTGTTATCCTCGCCCCATACCAGAACATATTATTATATTATTTTTACGTGCCTTGCCACTTTCGATGATACATTGGTATATTGTAGCATTGAAATAAAAAATATTTAGATTACATACGTCATGCGTCAGATTTTATCGGAAAATTTTATATTGTCTACACTCGATAAATACCTAAGGTCCCTACTTTAATTTTCATATTACATTTTTAGTGATTTTTGTTTTTATTTTGTGTCAGCTGAACTTTTTTCGACTTGTCCAATAATTAATACTGCGGCTAGTAGAAGTAGCCTACTCATTTAAATAAATTAATGTATAATGCATAATGTATATATATATATATATATATAAATTAATATTTGTCTGTATGTCATTGAACATCTCCTAAACCTACTGGACCGATTTTTTTGTGTGGGTTCCAGAATGGTTTAGATTCAATTGGACCCGGCAGAATAAACAGGGATTTTGAGATTTACGATGGACATTTTTGTTATAAATGGTTGCTATTGGTTATAGGAGAAATAATTAGTTGAAATTAGTATTGTTTTTTGTAAATAGTTGTCATTACTAGGGCAGATGAGGTAAAAGCATCCATCAAATCGTTATGTTTATGGTTTCGAATAAAGAAATTATGTATTAAAACAAATATAACAGTTTAATGTTTATTTGTAGCTATTATATAGGTACTCAAAAACTACTTAATTGATTTTGTTAAAATTTCAAACTGCTCTTGGAGACATCTTGGTGAATTAGTTCACTGTTGTCGGTTACAAAAAATTACTCCCTTATACAACAAATGGATAATATTTAAAAAAAATAGGAATTTGCGAGTTTTATTTAAATTTGTAGGTATATTATGAATAATATCTCATTTCCATAATAGCTTAATAAGTTTTAAGTTAGTTAATTTTTTGATTAATTTAACCCACCTTTAATTGTGGGTCAAAACAACCCTACTTTTTTACATCTTTAATAAAACATATAAACTTACATTTTACATTTCAATCAAAGATATTTAATGTAGGTATGTTTTAAAAATAATATAATAATATTCTAAATAAACTTATATATATAAGTTGACGTCCACCTTTGGAAATCTGTTCATTGTTAAATATTAGATATTTTGGATTCTAGACTAAAAATGAAAATTGATGCTCTAAGTCACTCTAGTGGTACCATTAATTTATTTAAATATTTGGGAACATCTATGTTTATTACATTTAATGATCAACTTGATACTACCTAACCTTAAGACGGGAATCAAATAAATTACATTTATTTCTATGTATAGATTTTAATATATAAATAGGACCTATTGTCATAATAATATTTTCCCTCTTATAGTTTGAAAACACAATTATGAATTTTAAGTTTGATTGTTTGTAGTTTATTAATCATTAACTAATTATGATTTTTTGATTTGTAACTGCAGCAGCGAGTCAAACGGCGAAGAAAACGTCTCTTCATCATCCGTCAAAAATTATCTTCCACCATGTCTAAGTTCCCATAAACTTTGCTTCGACAATGGGATTGAAGTGGACCGAATTTTGGAGGCTATCGTCATTAACAAACAACTTTTGTTCCGGGTAAGGTGGAGGAACGACAAGAACGGCGGAACAGACTACGTTGATGCGTTTGAAATGCACGAAAGATGTCCTCATATGTCGCTCCAGTTTTATGATGAAATTTATAAAAATAAACTTACTGATAAAGCTGATAAATAACTTACTATACTAATAGATCTATAATAATCTAATGAGCACCGATTAAATAAGTATATGCCTAATGTACACACACTTTTATATTTTTTTTATAATTTATCATATTAAAACATTTGTACTCAGCTTAGTTTAATAATGTATTTTGGCGACGCTCAACTGTTACATGTCATTTATATATATGTTTAGGCCTCAGCCTTAAATCTTTGGCTTGTGAATACATTTACTGATTGTTGCCAAGCAAAATTTATTTTATTTTTATGTAGTGTATCTGGTTTCCATGTATATTATTAATAACAAATATAGTTTTAAATGTTTTTTATGAATTTTATCTGGATATTTTTTTATCAATACTTGTATTCATGATAATATTTTCCTGAGTAATTTTGTCCATGATTATTGACAATGTATCAGTTATAGACTATAGTAGTTTGGAAGTATTTAAAACTACAATTAATTGAAATAACTTCTTTTTATAAATACATGATCCATGTGATCAACATTATAATACAAATTCCATTAATTTAGTTGGGAATAGGTTAGTTCTAGCTTAAGATTCTAACCTCATTTTTAGAGCTAATAATAAATACTAATAAATAAAAACTAATACTAAATACTTAATAAACTAATAATTGATGTACACAATTATTGATTAATCAGTACTGGCTGTCATTTAACGTTGCACTAGTTTTTATTTTCATCAAAGCAGGGTTTAACTTTGATACTTTTTGTGAATTGTGAACTCATTACTTGTCGTTAATCTACTGGTCAATACAAAAATATTTTATAAATAAATGTTATACTTTACTTAATTACTTTTTACTTTACTATATTCATGAATAGAAGCGGCATAAATATTAAAAACTGAGAACACTGACTATCAACTAGCAAAATTAATAGAACCAAATCAAAATTTTTTTAAACACTGGCATTCAACTAGAATCACTCATGGGATACTCATGAGGTAATGTTTGAAGTAATAAACAAACTAATACTGTCAAACTTTTTTAGCTCAAAATCGTCAATACCTCGTACTTTTTCCTGCTCCCTCCAACTTTGAGTTAATCAAGTCCGACTTAACTAGTTATCCTAATTCATATGGATGGGTAGGAATGTGCAAACATAGAATGATAAAAAACTTTGGTTGAAAATCATACAATATTAGAATATTAGCAAAATTTATTTTTGATGTCTTTAGAATATCATAAGAAATTCAGATCAATTGACAATATTCATATCTGTGAGTAACACGACCTGTCTACTTAGCAGACATATTTAGATTTTAGAATCATAAATAAACGTTCCATAAATTATATAATTATCTTTATATTATTTTTATGTACAATATTTCAGTGTTTAATAATTTAAATTTTGTTTTATTTGATTATAAATTTACAAATAAACTAAACTATAAAGTACTTTTATAATGAATAATATTCAACTGGTATTCATTTTTATTTCACATTGATTACATTAAATAATGAAAGTGTGTTTATGTATTTACTACATAAATAACATAATACAGACATACAGTGAATAACATCTAAATACCGGAGAATCAGTTACTGGAATTTTGTCCGCTTTCGGATGTGTCAACTACATATTTGGGGCGTTAAGTTTGTAGAAAGTTTGTAGTTTGTTCCCAAAAAAAAGTCCACCATCTGAAGGTATCCACTATTTACAGGTGACCGTTAAGGGTTTCACTGTACGTCTGTATAATGTATATATATAATATATCCATATACATTTATAATATTGTTATGAATTGAGTAAAAATAATTGTCTTGGTTGAATAATTAGTGTTTATCATGTTTTAAGGTAGGGTAAGTAATTCGAAACCGACCGAGTTCACTAGTTCAGTGTTATATATTATGTGATTTTCTATGCGTGTGATGTGAATTTTTACGAGTTTACAACTCAAAATAATGTGATTTTTATGAATTTTGTCAACATTTGAACTTTAGGCGATCATAAAAAATGGTTGTGGATTTCACTTAACTTTTTTTTTTCATTTCCACTATCAACTTACGAGGAACTTTGTATTACATTTTTAAGTTTTTGTCGCTAACATTTTTTTATCGACAATTATTTAAAAATAACTAATAAATAATAATATTGTTAAAAATTGCATATGTCTATAAATATCAGTCTCTACATCAGTCGATATATTTTTAACTGTGTATAGAAAATATATATAAACATTCAGTGAAAATTACATGTGTCTACAGTAATTTTTTTTAAAAGTTACACTAAAAACCATAATCGATTTTGTCGAAAACCGATTTTGTGTAAAAATTAGTGCATTTCCTTAATTTTTATGAATTCATATGTGTATAAAATTTAAAATCGGACATTCCGAAGTATGTGTAATTTACCACCGCTTATTACGAATAGTAATAACTAATACCTAACCAATTGGTCTAAAAGTATACATGCACTGCGATCATTTAGCTTTTTAGCTCATTTCTGCTTAAGCTATTAGTACACATTAGATTGTAAATTTAAATGGAAACATCGTTATTTTTATTATGTTTGCTTTAAGCTACGAAACTAATATTCCATTAATATTAAGTCCAATGCATCTGTAGAAAGTTATTTTCTTTCGAAAAAAACATTAATCAAATCAGACCAACCTTGTAAAGCTTGTTTTGGGTAAAAAAAAATCATGCTTTTTATTTCTGGTCGGCCATGGGGATGCCGTTGACATGAGTGCACGTGCGTAGATAGCTAGGCGCCTGACAAATGCCAAGGGCGGCGGCAACAAACTTGCATAATAATATTACCTAAATATTTCCCAAAAGTCATGAATTATTTTGTATTATTATTTCACTATTATTTCTTTTCACGCTTTTAGTTTTGAATAAATAAACGGTTCACAATTATTTGTGTGAGTAACATTAACCGAGTTGATTACCCTTATGATTATAAACTAGTTACAAATAATAACATAAAAAGACCATCAAAGATGGCAAAATTGTAACATAATATTAGCAATGCACCCTGGGGGATTGCTTTATTCACAGATACGAAGCGACGAGTCCCGCGTATAATATAAGCGCCGACCAAAAGATAGCACTGCAGAATACAACACAAATACCGACACAATTATTTCAATAATATTAATTACCTATGTCATACATTGAAATAATAATTTTAATGTTCAAGTATTAGTAGGTAACAATTCACCCTTGATGATGGCCCAGGTTTTTATGAACATTTCCCCTAGTATGATGGTAAAATCGGGACTGGACTTACACTATTGGGGGTTACATGGCAAACAATATTTGGCATTAAGAATTATTAGTTTAAGCCTATAAATTACAACTGCAATTAATATAAAACAATCATAACCTTACCTACCTGTTTACGAGTTATTATTTAAAATGTCATAGTTTTTTCGTTCAAAATAATTCGATTAAGATAATTTTCTTCTATAAGTATATCAGGTTAACTGTTTTGAATATATAAAGGAACTGAGCCATTTTATTGAGGGGAGAATAGGTAACATTTAACTTTTTACATGTTTTTCTAATAATACGCACTAACACGTTGTACCTACTCTACTAGATTTAACATTTAGAAGATATTTTGAATAGTGTATTATAAAATGTCTTGCCATACCTACCGAATATTATGCAACACTAATACAGTGGAACCTCGGTTACAAATCGACATTTCGAAACTTCGGGTTACAAAGGTACCTAATTTAAAATATGTAAACGAATGATCGAGACTGAAAAAAAATTTGATATACAGAACCTACGAGATACCGGAAATTGAGAGATCGAGGTTCCACTGTACCTACTGTGTTATGAAAACTGTATTTTTTTATTCATACAATAGTAATATATTTTTCATATACGTAATAAATTATAATAAAAAAAAAAAAAAATGGAGCAAATATCAACTAAGAAAATAAAAATTTATTTATAATTGTTTGTACAGGTGTAACTATTTTAAATGTAGACAACCGTGGTTAATACACTGCTTTCAGAAACTCTTCCCTTAAGTATGTATGGTCAAGAAGTCACTCACATAGTCAACACAGTAGAATTAAACACATATTAGTTATTGTCGACTGTCGATTTAAAAAATACATCAGATCTTTTCCAAAAGAATACCTACAATTATTTAATTTGAGCTAGCAGAATATTCAAATAAAGTTGAATTTTAAATTTTGCTGAAACAGTTTTTATTTTGTGAGGTGATAAATAAGCCATAAGGTATAGTGATAAGAGTATTTTGTGGAAAATATCACAGGAATCCCAAATAGAAGGAAACACTTTGAAGGCTGTGTATAATACTTCAAATTTGTTGATATTATACGATTTTATACTACCTACATACAGGTAACTCACATTCATCAATTAGGTACCTACTATAACACATATAGTAATGACTAATTACTATACCTAGTTTATATTTTGCATTTAAATACCTGAATATAATCGACTTTTTCTCCAAGAAGTGCATAGTTTATAGGTTCTTTTCTTGGTGTTTTGGCGTTTATGGCATGGTAGCCGGGTATAGGTATTTAACATTTCAAATTACTATAGTGACATACCAAGGTATACAATTAGTTTATAACAAAATTAATTGTACCTAATGAATATTCAAAATATATATATATATATA
>WHPZ01580885.1:2315-16169 GCA_016617965.1 Macrosiphum rosae
AATTAAAAATGGGTGGGGCTGGGGAAATTTACGTCTGATAATACCTTTCACTATAAAATTAAATTGTAAGTTCGCCCGGAAAATTCAATTTTCCCTGGGGAACCGTTTCCTCCTCCCCGACCATGGAAAATTGAATTTTCCGTTATTATCAGGGTTTAAAGTATGTTGCCCAAAAAATTTACTAAAATCGCACTTAATATTATTTATTTATTTAATTAATTTGTTTATTGGCGATTAAAGGGCAATAGAGTTGCTTATAATAACAATTAAACTTGAGAATAAATAATATAACATCTATTATTTTATAAAATTAAATTAACAATATTTTTGAATATGAAGATAATATCTTAAACCCTATATTGTATTCAAAATTGTAACATAAACACCAACGTTTTGAGTCACTATCCACGTTAAAGTGATTAAAATCATCCAGATTATTACAAACCCGAAGCATAAGATTTGTTGGTTCATTAAAATTATAAGATTGTGAGTGGAACGACTCATAAAAGGCATAAAAAGAATACAAACTTACTTCTTCTTGAATATTTTGGGAAAAATAATATTAGATACATTAGATGTTATAAATATACGACTATGACCAAGTTGAGATGGATTCCATATTATGGACCCATACTCTAGATTCTAACGTACCAGAGAACAATATATTAAGTTTTTAGACATCGAATATCTTTAAAGCCCTAACATTGACGCTTGATAAACCCTAACGTGCGCAAAAGAGTTCGAGCCCTATACTTATTACAATATGTTATACCTGTCACAGCCATTGTACCGTCTCGCGATATGTCCAAACAAGTGATGGCGCTGGTGTGTGGCTTTCGGGACAATGGCGAAGATTGTTTGTTGATCGTGTGTGCGCTTCCCATTTTCCGGAAATTCCAGTAAGCTATCTTGCCGTTGCCTGATAATAACGACATGACGTGAACGACGAGAAATCAAAACATTTCTACCCACCCACTATCCAAAAACCCGAAACACACACACTCAATATTGTTGCTCACCCGCCGTGACAAGGAAGTCGTCATTGTTGGTGATTTTCACAGCGATCACTTCTTTGTGGTGTGGTGCTGTAGATATTGGCACAAGGTCCAAATCTCCCGAGTGTATGTCGTAGATATACACCCTGGAGTCAACTCCGGCTACCACTGCACGCTGACAGTCCTCAGCCAACGCGATTGACATGACTTTGGAACAGTATCCTTTCAATTTGTGTATGAGAGTGCCCGTCGCCAGTGCGTGTAGCCACAATTGGTTTCCTTCGCATAGCACCAACAGGAACATCGAGTCGACAGATATGTCCAACATTTCCACGGGTCCAGGCAGAGCGATGGTGTTGAGCAGGTCGAGCGTGTCCATTTCCCAGAGGCACACTGTGCAGTCCGACGAACCTACGAACGCGCCGTTACGGTTAGACGTGTGCCATCGAAATTATGGTCTCCGAGGAAAGAGCATTTTGTTTTGGTTTGCCGGATGTTTAAACATTAAATATATATTACAAACATACATTATACATAGAGGTAGGAGCAAACCTACGGGGTTTAATTATATCAAACCCGTGTACTATTTTTGTACTTTTCACGTTAACTATAAGATCCTTCAAAAGTCAAATTAATTTCTAGAAAAATGTATAAAAAAAAAATTTAAATGTAATGTCTTTAGTGAATTTACTAAATTTATTTAGGTAAAACAAATAAAAAGAAATTACTAAATATTCTCAAAAACAGAAAACTGAAAAAGTTATTATCATAATTTCTAATCTAACCTATACGTCGTGTTGTGTATACGTACCAGTAACGAGAACGTCTTGAGATGTCAGTTGAACTGCCGTTACGGGTCCTTTATGGTAGTCAATTTTTCTTACCATTTTCCCTTTTAATGTGTACAGAAGTATTTTACTATTTTCGCAACCCAAAACCACTCCAAGTTCTTTGTTGCCGCCGTCGTTGATTGTCGCCACGCAAAGGCTTAACACAAGAGATTCTAGGTCACTGTAAACAAAAATAAATACAATCAAAAGATTACTTCCACATTATTGCATGAGCATAAGTAAATAAGTTAAGTAGTCAAAAGCATAAGTTAGGTTACTACAAAACGAATAGTTCCTGCCCATAAAAATCCAGAGAAACGTTAACAGTTATTAAATTTCGTCTTTTGAAACCATCCAATAAATTTGAAGTTTATTTGTTGGAACTTTGTAAAATGGATAAAAAAAAAAACTGTATTGAAAAAATATTTTTATCAAATGAACACAATTCAAAAAAAGGTTGGGACCAAGTTTTGGATGATTTTCAAAGCGAACCTTTGACTTTTCTCTGGCAAGTTTGCGGAAGCCAATAGCTCACTTGTATTTCGCTAATAAAGCGTATGTGTTTAGATCCCAGACTAGAACGCTACGGTCTTCAGAACCAGTGACTAATAACTGAGGGTTTTTGTTCACGTTCAAACACTTGATGGGTTTCTGATGTCCTTTGAACGTCTGCACTCTCGCGTTTCCCATTGTGTGCCAAAGTTGGGCGTCGCCTTCTTTGGGTATGACAACCACGTGCTGCGCTGAAGGCGTAGGAGCTATATGACGGATTGGTATACCGCAGTTGACGCCTAAATAATAAACCACATCGATATTAATATCAAGAGGAGTGTACGAGTTATTTTTTTAATTTTCGTATCTATGTAATAATATTACATTTGATGTGAAGAGGCAAAGGTGGTTGTAGCCAACTTGTGTGTGGCACCAATAATGGATCTGTGAAACCATCGCACCACGATACCGAACATCTTATGATTCTGTGCATTAGTTTGCTACTGTCTATAAAGTCGGTATGAAGTGTGGTTATTATCTATAGTATATTTTGGTTTGATTCAAAATGCACGTATTCGCTTACCTGCCACGGGGCGTAGCCAACTTATGATTTGTGCCCCAAGTTGCAAAGTATCCCTCGTGAGTACGTCACTTGATTTTCTTACTGTGTAGTAAACCAATTCGACATCTCTGTCCAACACATAACATCGCGCGTGCTCTAGGATAGACCGAAGGTAACTGACGGATATAGTTCGTACCGCCGCCAGTAAAAAGTCGAAATTGCACAAAGTCAACTCTTTTAGTCTTATGTGGTCACCTAGGCATTTTCGTGTGTATTATTTTTAATTTCAATAATTATGGTACAAAATCAGAGTATTATTCACTATCGTATTGATTTACCAGCTTTGAGCAGATGAATCCATGATTCCTCGACGTGTCTTAAACTGTACGTCATGTCATTGTGTATAACAGTTTCTCCATCTTTGCTTACCGCTGTAATAATAAGTACATTCATTACAATACTCGATAGAATGGGTACTGTAACGGGACAGTCCTTAATAAAGCCCACAACCCGTAGCATATGACAACTAATCACAGCAAAGTATGAACGCAACACACTGTACTATGGCTTAGGGAGGACTTTAAAGTCGCCCCTTATATCAAACGAACACCGTAAGTATAGCCATGGTTAGGGGAGGGCATGATGAAGACAACAGTACCCTCCCCTGGGCCGTAACCCAAAGAATGACCGAGATACCGCTAAATCCGTTCCGATAATAAACACAGCGTACAACCGAATAATCGATATGTTTACTAGTCGGTACGGCAGTAGTATTTGTACTGGGAAGATTTAGCGGAGAATCATCCTGAATTTTATTTTTCAAAAACAAAACTTTAAAATACCCCCACATTCAAGACTTAGGTCGCTGTCCTAAACACTTCATCTTTACGTTTAAAAATCACCCATTTACTTTTGCTAACCAATAATTCTATCCAAATTAATATCAAATATATTCTCCCACACATCATAGGCCAAGGCCTGAAACGTGAAACAGGCTAATATAGTAGTCCAAACTAGCAATATCAATAGGAGAATCAATAGTCATCCAATTCACTTCCATTTCTTCAACAGCATTTAACCGCTCACTAAATAAATAAGACCCGAACGAACGTTTGAAGCCGATCTACCTATCCAGCAATCAGTAACAAGCCACCAGAACGGACCTGTACGATCCCGTGCACAACTCATTTTGAGCATCGCCACAATCGATCGTACTGTATAATCGACGATACTATTCGTTCCCAACTATCCCCGAATATCTCCACAATTGATCGTACGGGGCTAATCAACGGTATCCGAACTACGGCACACAAGAGCCGAACCTCAGCTCCAACTGGGAACCGTTTCACCAGACCATGTAGTCTGCATTGGAAGAATCACCATGGGTTGCTTATACCTCATTTTTACATGGAGCTATATATAGGTGGTAACCTTTTGTTATATCTAGCGTCGGGGAATGATGTAAGCCAGAACTCCGACGCAGATATTCGACGCGCTATGAATAGCACCGTGAAATATAAGGCGATAACCCGGCGATTCCGACCGTTTAAAAGGATGTCGTGATGAAACCTCTTCAAGACGCGGACAATCAACGACCGGAAAAGAGGACGATTTCATTGGGACACCACTTCAATCAAAGGACACGATACTGGATGACCAAAACCTAGATTAAATATAAGAAGTTTTCTTCAGGATAATATATTACAAATCAAATCCCCCCACGCGCTCCTGATTAGGCCGCGCTATACCCGAACGGAGGTTGCGATTAGACGCCACTTATTTGACCGGGCCTAACTCAACGTACCTGTTCCGTCCATCATTGTATTAAAATATTTGTGACATAATCCTTTTATAATGTAATAATATTTACGGAGGTCATGTCGGCCGACCTCCAAGATAGGCGAGGTCCAACGAAATGTCACCTTCCCCAATTGTATGTAACACAGAATAACTTTTATATAAATAAAGGAACAATTTTTATGCAGTTTAAAACCATCGTGTTCATACTTTTAACAAACGGTGGCACATTATCATAGCGTTCACCGTTTCAGTAAGCAAAAGTTTTTGAATAAATAATTTATTATATAATACCAAATGTAGTATCAAGTTAAACGACTATAATAATTAGAGTATACTTACAACCGTCAGTTTTGGATTCCGATTCATCTTTGGAAAATTCACTGAAAAACAAGTTACCTATTTCCATATGCAACGTTCTTTTATGTATCTTTGATGTGAGATACCTTTGACTAACTACATCAAATGTAATTTTATGTCTCCAACATAATAATATGCGGCCGCTCATGAACTTTTCGTATAAAAGAGGCACTATAAATACATATGTGAAATAAATTTCATAGATACTTGATACTATTAAATTTTTTTTAAATATAAACTAAACATTTTTATTCTCACTTATAGTTTTTTTAGCAGTACAAAATGTAGAAAAATTAAAATTCCCATCTTCTAACTTCAAAGGAGTTCCAAAATCACCAGTTGTTGGCATAAGCAACTCAAGAAGTTCGGTTTCTGTTAAACCAAATTCGGATACCGATATGTACGAAGCTAATCTAGTAACAGCTTTTAAACCATACGCTTGTTCGTAGTTGTCTAACATATTGTTAATATTTGTCTTGATTGTATCTAAAAAAAAAAATGCTTACTTGAAAAATGTGGCTAATTAGCTGAAAAAAATCGATATTTATATTATTCTTTTGGTAATTTTTTTTATACTTTTTTGAGTTATAGAATAATTAAAACTTTGAAGGGTGTTTAACTATGGATGGAATTGAAATGAGTGGAATTATTTATCTGTTATATCCCTTAAATTTGTGATTTTTAATGGTTTACGAGATTTGGTGTATTGTGTGTTAATCATACTGCGTCTTAATGTAAAGTACTTATAACACATTATAAGTACGGGGAAAGTGCCATTCACGATTGTTGCTGCAGCCAAGGTGCTCATATGTTTGATATTGTGTTTCACACTTAAACCGGAGTATATTATGATATTATATGGGACTTAATTATTATTTTTGAAAAAAGAACTGTTTTTATAAGGTTATCCTTAAATTATTTCCGTTCATTTTTCTGAAACACCCTATACTATAATTTATAGATTAATTTTAACTGTATTTACCAGATATTTTCCTAACATTAGGGAAATCTGAATAATATAAGATAATATAGTAATAATATTAATATATTTTATAAAAAAACTATGGTTTAAATGAACTCTATTTAGAATCATTTTTTGAATGTGATAACAGTGCATTCAAATGAAAACCCCACTATTATTGTGTGTTGATGTGATCGAAGTGAGATGAATTCCTAAAATGTTTGGTAAGATCTATCATAGATTAATGCTCGAATATCATTTTTTTTTGGAACCCTTTTCTTTGGGCAGGAATTAAAAACATAGGTGGTTGAAATGTTCACGATAAGGTATCGTTAAATCATGCATTTATATTTAATTTAAAAAAATACAAAACATTTCTAATAAATCAAATAACTATGCAATTATTAACTGTAAATTAATCAAACAAAACAGGAGTTAATGTATTTTTAGAAAAGCGATATTACAGTCTTTATGTTACAACATTTGTTTTTATTTTTAATCCACCTTACCTATATTGGCATCTGGTAGTTCCATATAAAATTCAGAATTTCTAAAACGGTCTTTTTGCATTGGGGTCATTTTCAATTCATCAGGAATGTTCAAGGTCGTGCATACGATATGTACGTTGAATGGCAGTACTGTCGGTAACCAGGACAGACCCGCAACAACATCTGAGTCCAAAGGGTTTAGCCTATGCAAATCATCGATGAACAAAACCAACGTTGACGATCTGCATTCGTCTTCGAATCGCTTTAACAGAGTCTGAAACCAATCGCTGATGTACAGCGGGTCGAATGAGGCATCTAAAGGTACGCAAAGCCCGGTGGGTTGAAGTACACAAGTTAGCTGCTCGCATATGATTCTCAATAGTTCCAGGTTGTACGAAGCTCTTGGTGTCACGCCTGAAAACCTCACTATTCTCACTGGTTTCTTATCGAACCATTTTTCACATTCTTGATAGATTGTGGTTATTATAGATGTTTTTCCGGAGCCTAGACCTCCACGTATGATGATCGGACCGTGTTTAGTGGTTGTGGACATCATTTTTCGTATTTTGGCGACTGCGTCCAAACGAAGATTCCGAGGATTTAGCTTAATCATATCTTTGCAGTGAACTATGTGCACAATCGCTTCCTTGAGCACTTCCTGTATAGTTTTGTTCCTGGCATTCAACTCAGGTTTCTGTTCAATGCTTGTGTTTATCATACTTTGCATTTTTGACATGACTGCTTCTTGGAATATGGTCAAATACATGTCATGCTCGGGATGTTCACCGTCGATACCCCCAGGTTTCCATTCCACACTGTAATCGTAATTTTTTTTTGTCTGTTCAAATGTACACAGGAAAATTATGAGCACTTACCTTAATTCAATTAGATTATCTGATGATACAGTGTCCTTTAAGAAATGTTTGAATGATGAAACCGTCTCGTCAATACCACTTTCATAATTGTGCCGTCCAGTGAATTCTCTATTGAACACGACCATATGATCTTTATCTAAGTCTAAAGAAATATGTTTATCACAACTATTATTATTATTATTATTAGTCATAAATATGACTTGTTAATATAATTAACCTAGAGCGTGTAAAGTTTGATGTTGAACAGCTGAATGAAATATTTGAGGATCAACAATCAAACCTCTGCTTAATAGTTCTTGCGAAGCTTCTTGCATTACTACTAAAGCTTTTTCATTCTTTTCAAACCAAAGACGTAATTGTTCTTGATCCTTGTCATCACTAAATACAATTTAAATGAATGTTAAAACAACTTTATATGCAAGTAGGTAGTAAAGTAGTAAAGATCAAAATATATTTTTTTAGTTAAAATTATTTTGTGTTTTGTTTTATCCAGGTATATAGTTGTAATAGGCACAATGAATTCAAAATATGAATTCAGTACTTGCCTGGTGTACTACCTATTATAAAATACTACCTATTGAAATCTGTTACATGTTATCTGTGTTACTAACCAATTAATTGTAAGTTTATTTATAATTTACTTTTTTTATTTCTGATAATATTATCATAATATTTATCATTGTCGAATAATTAATTTTACCTAAATATTATATTATAGTTTATATGTGCTTAACTATATATTGTTTATAAACTATAAGTTATTCCCGACAACTTTTTTTGCTAATGCATTAAAATAAGAAAAGGACTGATCTCAACCGTTGTTTTTTTCTTGGAGTTAGCGATCTAATATATAATAGCTACATATAATCTAATATAGGTATATAAATACATAATATCTCATGCCCCGGCCGTTTTATTCTATAGTAATTATTCTATACATAATATGCTTCCATAAATATTGAATCGTTTAAGTCTGTATAACAGTTGCATTCATTATTTTGTCAGTTATCAATTTTACCTATAAAATAATTTAACGACAATAACAATGTCATACTTTTATTAAAATCGAGTCTTATGTACTAGCTGCGATATTATCGTAGTATCCTGTAGCTACCCAGTTTGGTTCTAGTGCGATCCTAAGATTGGTTACCTTTGGATATTCTGTATCAATATTCCGTTATCAATAATGTAAATTAATACTTTATCAATATTGATTTTATTTGCTTTTATTAAATATATATTATGTATAAAATCCTAATTCAATTTCCAATATTTTTTCGTCTTTTTACGAATTCGTAATATTATCTTGCGTATCACTGATTTCTAGTATTATACTGTCTGAGTTTTTTTAATAATGTTCACGTGGAAGTAATATACATATCAAATTAAAAATACTTATTTGCAATGAAAGGACAAATTATACTTTATTCATACCTATCTGATTATATTTTGAAAAAGAACTATCAACATATAATATATTATATACGAATTTATTTTATAAAAAATTTATTCAATATACTCTAAAGGGATATATTATTTTCTGAATATGTGTACTATATAATTTATGTTGTTTGATTTTGCTATTTGAACATTATATTATATAAAGAGAAGAAATATTGTTAACGGTGACACGGTGTCGTATAAGCATAATGGTAATCATTTATTATAACTGTATTTTGTATTATTATTAAATAAAACATCTCCGATTTTATATATTTTTTTTCATTTTCAATTCTATTATAATATACTTTGTATTCAAACATTATAGGTACTAACACATGTAATGCTATATTGAAGTATTTCGTTTTTATTTTGTCTGTTCTTATATTATATTAAAATAAGTATAAAAACTCATAGATACTATGGTGTGTAAAATGTAACGATAATTATAGCATCATAATATTATAATGCAAAAATCTTTGATGTTCTTGAAATATTTTTTATTTAATTTAATTTAGTAAACATTTTATCTTCTTCATGGTAGAATGATAGAATAATAATAGGTTTATTATAATATGTTGGTATAAATGTTTCAGTATTGTGAATTTTTCTGATAGGATAATTAAAATCTATTATCAATAGATGCAAGTTGATATTGCATTTTTACGATCCCTACATTATTCGTTAATGGTCTGTCTCGGTCACTCATTGAATTTTATTTTACTATAAAAATATACTTGAAGTCTGTCTATGTATGGTATTGCTCATCATAATATCATTCTTCACATGTACTTGTTTCGACTCATTCAGTAGTAGGCTTTATGATCCATTCCTTCCATTGCCCACATAGATTAAATATAAAAATATATATGAAAAAAAAATTCAAACTTTATGTTGACTGAATAATCTACCTTTCAATATATCAATTTGATATATACTAGTGCGTTATTGACTTGTTGAAATTTATGTCTTTATTTAAACATTTCATGGATCATAAATTTAATCTATTAAATGCATATATTTTATATAAACGGATAATGAATCATTATTTGAAGTATTTTTTGTATTGTTTAATTGATAGTAGTTAAAAAAAAAAAACCATTCTATAGACGCGCAGTAGTATTAATTGCATGAACTGAATGTCCAGTTTGTGTAAAAAACGATCACACCAATACATATATTTTAATCCGACAGAATTGGCTTGTTAAAAAAAACATATTCATTTTTTGTCATTATACGAGTAGATAACCACTATAGATGGTAACTTTGCGTTGAAAAACCGTGTAAAGACACCTGCTCTTATTCTTTTCATTTTTCACATTATACCAGGATCCTGTCAAAACCCTATTACCGCGATAAGTCATTCGTTCTGTTGGGTGTTACAATATGAGGTGACGGCCGATGGGACTGTGGGACTATGGGTTTGGCCGGTTTATGATGGGCCAAGGATTTGATTTATGTCTTTTGAACATAGAATCTATCTCACTGCGTGTAATTATCGCTTGCAGCAGTCTAGCAGGGGAGTAGGTTTATAAATATGACGGACTTTTAAAATTAAGAAATGGTGAAAAAAACAGTGATGGACTTACGGGAAAGTGACTTTGTCTAACGGATTAAAACCGGTGACGGCAGATGATGGGATACCACCCTCACTCCTACCCCTTTCAGTCCCTTACAGTAAACTCTGGCGTAATATATTTGTCTTTGGATTACATCTACACAATCCTGCTCGACAGTCGAATGTTGTCTAATTGTAAAATAAACACAGTTGGGTACCTCCCTCCTCCAAAAAACACAGAAATACTTTAATCCACCGTTGTGCCCTAGAAATTAGTTGAGTACTTAATTGGAGTGGAAAAAAAGACGCAACAATAAATTTGAACCGTTGAACTGAGAATAATTATTCGATGGATTTTACATTAGCCAAACTACAGACAGAACTAATCAGGTTAAAACATTTAGGGATGAAATAAACAATATACCTGACTAAGATTTTAATCATTAGAAGAAAAAAAATTTATTGCCGGTAAATTATATGAATAATTAAGTAAGCTTGTAATAAAAATAGCAAAAAGAATAGAATATTATTAAGGTCTTTACAATGCACACACTTTTAATAAACTGATACATAATATTATTATATTATACTCGTTATACGTTATGTTAGTTTGTTTTATATTTTCATAACGTATTGACTGGGTATTGTTGATGATGGAACATTGTACATACTCGTATTATCATATTATTATTTACCCCGTGGTTTAGCTATTAAAATATTAATATATATTTATTTTTTATTTATTTATTATTTTTTAATTTGTATGCATATTTTTTAATTTTCTGTATAATTATTACATGACAAACAAGGTTAATATATTATAGGTAGCACACATACCTGCACCTACATCATAGTAATACTAATATGATTTCAGCTTTAATGGTTAGTTTTGGTTATATGTGAGTGGTTATAATTCAAAAATAAAAATCAATAAATAAATTATAACATAGTGTTAAGAAAATATTGTTTTGATATGTATTTATGTTTGTAAATAATTTATTTCAGCTACGTGTTAAAAAATTAATGAAATAAACATGTTAAAAATATTTTCCCTTCATAATATAAAGCAAACAATTACTTTTGAGTGACAGCATAGCAGAATGGGTAGATTATATGAAAAAATATATCAACACAATTTAATTTTAAACAAATATAAAAATATCATTTAATTAGGAGGGTTTAACCTTTTACTTTAATTTTGTGATTTGTTTTGGAATTTCACATAAAAAATATTATCCGTCTATGTTTAATCAATAAACTCATAATATACTGGATGGAATAAAAATCCTGAACATTATTGTTGGGGGTTTTGGTAATATTAAAATAATCGTTGTTATATTATTTTCAGGAATTTGTTTTTGGTATGTACCTAGTTAATTTTTTTCAAATTTCTTGAATTCTTATATAAACATAATATCATTTTATGGAGTTAAGTTGAAATCAATTAGTTTTTTTCTGGTAACAATTATTGTTGTTGATTCGAACAATATAAAAACTATTTCAAGAAATTTTAAATTAGTAAGAACTATTTCCTTTTATATTATAATAAATACAATTTTTCGAGTTGAATTTGTTGTTTTTATCGAATCAATAAGATAATCAAAAACAATAGACCAGAAGCTATAAAATATTATTGTTGTTTCATTTAGTGTTGGTAGACGGTGGTAATAGTTTTTGGACGCTCCACAAAATAAATGATTTTGAAATATTTCAGTTAAAAACATAATAAAACTAAAGTGATGTATTAACTTACAGTATAAATCGTTTATAATGACGTTCAAGGGACCAAGAAAAATAGGTCAAAACAACTAACAGTTATCATAATTCTTAACCAACATTAAAAATAAGTTCATCACAAAATGTTAACCTAAATTATGGATATGTATATGTAATAAAACCAACACATTATTTAGTCATATAATAATAATTTGTTTTTATGTGAGCCATACTTTATATCTGATTTGTAAAATTCAAAGTATATAACAGTGCCAAATATTTTGAATAGTTAATTTTATATGCGGCCTGCATATAAACATACATAAAAAAAAATAAATATTTTATTGGTATACCTACACTTACGTTTTAGGTTCTGAGCTGAGCGATGAATGTGTTGATTTTACAATGAGGTTTTTTTTTATCCTGTATACAAAATTCTTACCAGAAGGAGTGCTTCGATTTCCATATTATATAGTACCTTATCTTTTAGAAAATTGGATCAAGATGGTACTTTAAAGAGGTCATTTTTTGATTTTTTCAATAGTTATTTAATGCCATACGGGAAAAACTACCGACAATTTACGAAAAACCGCTAAAAATGGGATTATAATTTCTAACGCTTAATTCATCACCATAGCAACGAATACAAAATAATAATATTATAATATTAAATAAACTTACAGGCTATAATAAATAATAACAATATAAAAAATCCAGACTGACAAACCGTCTCAGCTCAGAATCGTTTTTCTTATACAATGATATTATATCATTGAATTCAAGTTTAATGCAATCCATTATACATTGACTCACTTGTAACCTACTGTACTGCAAAGCGACTGCCAAATACCCGCTTTTTTTTACAAAAATGTTTTAAATTTGTGTTTGTCATCACCTTTTAGGACAGTAAAAATGTTTAGATTTTCTTCAACAGTATCTTAACTGATAGGAAAGTAGTTGGTACTTGGGGGGGGGGGTTGTCTAGATCGATTTTGGTTTTTGGTGTAATTCTAAAAAAAAAATGACCATATATTCATCAAATTTTCACTGGTTGTTTATATTCTCATTTTCTATACACGATAACAATATACTCGAAGTTTCCTGACGCGATTTCGGATTCGTTGGTAAACAATTATTGAAAAATAGATGAAATATTACGTGGATATTAATATTCAAAATATTTTCCCATTCATGCCAATGAGCCTATTCCCGAGGTTGGTCTGAAAATGCCATCAGCTGATTTGGCGTTCTGGTTTATCGCCCACAATAAAGACCATCTATATTATATTGGTGACCAACTACATTTGATTTCAGACGTCACAACTATTCTACTCTCCGTGCTCCGACACATTAAAAGACGTGTAGTATAACGATAAAAACTGTCAAGCATTTCAGATTTCGAACACATTGATTCCTGTAGTAAAATCCACAGAGAAACATAATAATTGCGATTATTTCTGGTGGGAGGGGTCATGTATAGTGAGTTGAGAAATATACTATTACAGCTCTATATTTCTATCGATTGCACTGTCGATGTCGGTGTTCAAGGCCGAATTGAGGGGTGACAGGTGGGACCATGGCCCAGGGCCCCACAACGGATATCGAACAATATAGTGGGCCCTTGTACGTTTCCCATAATAAATGGATAATGGTCAATGGATATATTATTAATAGCAATAATAATAATAACGTGCACTGGTATTTGTGCCCAGGCCAAGGATTTTGCCGCTCGGTTTTAGCGACAAGCGTGGACGGTCGTCTTTGGTCAGAGTATTTATTG
>WHPZ01580888.1:0-12375 GCA_016617965.1 Macrosiphum rosae
TACCAACTAGATCCAATTTGCTTCAAAAAACATACATCAGGCATCGAAGTTTATGACCAGAGCATTTGAAAAGTTGAGAAGTTACAAACATTTTAAAATACCTCAAATAAACGTCGGAAATTATTAGACTGGACAAAATAAAAATAAAATTGTAACTAATTTTCAAGCCTCCCCCTCCCATTAAAAAATCCTGCGAACGCAACTGGATGACTACTTAACTACTCCTTGTGTGTAAGTTTCAAATTGTCAATCATTTTAATATTAGAATGTTGCAAGTTTATATTAGGTATAAGGTATAACTTTTTTTTATTCTGTTATTAATATAATCATTAATCATAATTCATATTTAATTCTTTAGTATTAAATTTCTTCTTCAAGTCACTCATGCTATTACATAATAATATATTATAACTAGTAATAATAAAAAAAAAATCCGTTATGCTTATTGTACTTTTTTATGTACAGAGTTTAAATTCTAGATTAAAAAAAATGTATTACATTTATTATGATAATATATAATAAATAATAATTATAATATATAATATGTATTTATCAAATATGTTTAGAATGTTATGGACTTCGGAAATAAATTCCATATTATGTAAATATATGTATAAAGTAATAATCAGAATTTATAAATGCTGCAGAATGTTTTTATTGGATATGCCATCGCACTTTATCAAGCCTTTTCTATCATGTAATTAAATTTTACATGGTAAAATAAAGATTTAGCTTAGATAATATTATGTTATACTTTCAGTGAATTAAGTATATTACCTAGTATTTATAAAGTATACGGTATATCGACATAAAATTAAGACCCCCTCCCCCTATAAAAATTGCCATAGTTACGTGCATGGTACTATGGTAGGTACTTATTACAAATTTACCTGTTGTCGTGGTATGATTTATGAATATCATGCATCCACTTCACAGTTATCACACGAAAAGATCATCTCACCTTAGAAAGTTATAATCATGAGTATGACAGCGGAAAATTGCAATAAGTACAAAAAGTAAGAACTGAAAAACCCATCGATTGTATATAATACATACTCGAAGTTTTCGGAACTTCTTGCGAATTACTTCGGCAACGCCGCCTTAGTTCATTAATCAATAATTAATGACATACAACAATTTACGAACCTCTCAGGAAGCCGGAGACTATACTTTCCACAGCGATTGCTAGTGTATATATTTGTAGACTCCCACCGACCTGAGAGTGACCGCCCACCACTAGGTAGGTCTGGTAGGTAGATACCGACCGAAAAGCAAAAACATCGTATTGAAATATATTTTATATTCAATTTATACTATCGATCCTGAAGAAATTCGAATCCCTTAAATTGTTTATATATATCCAAACCCTTCGATAAATAATTTAATTATTGTTGAAGAATTAAATTATTATTATTGTCGTAGGTAGGGGAACATGGGGCAAAGCGGGGACGTTAATGTCTGAAGACCTGTAATTCACTTAAAAATCAATTTTTCCCTTTCAAACTTTATTAAAAAATTATTTATCCAGTCAAAAAGCTTAAAAATGTAATAAGTAAGTTTTTATTATAGCTAAAATATTAACGATATATAGGTATCATGGTTATTTTTTATAAGCATTTAAAGCTCAAATTTCGTCAAAACCACAGTTAATTTGTACAAAACTTATAAAATATTAAATGTGTATATAGCTAAGGCTAGACAATTTAATACAATAATAATAAAATCCATCAAAAGTGGAAGAATCTGTGATAAAATCAAAACATGTTACAGAAACTGTAGGTCTATCAAATCCTTCTGAAAGTGACCTTGTGTTGAACTTAAGTCTTAAAAATAATTCAACATTATCGGTTTCCGGTAGTTCAAAGTATGAACCCATGGTCGCATGAAATAACGATTCTAATCCATCAACTTCAGCTAATTCAAAGTATGGACCAATTATTACATTAAATGACGATGCTGATGAATCAACTTAAACTAATTCAAAGAATGAACCAGTTATTATACTAAGTGACGACGAACCTGATCTACCAACATTTATACCATTAATAGAATCAACATCTATGTCAAATAATCTTTACCTTCCAAACATTTCAATCTCAGTGTCCAATAACTGTGTAGCTGGTAGCTCTGGGAGTAGTATAAAAAATAGATATCAAGAAAAAGATAATTCAAGATCGGACTTATGTATTATAACATTAGATCAAATTATTAAACTAATATATTTCAATTTTTACTGATCTTAAACTGTCTACAATTTGTTATGTTATTAACTCGTTTTTAAAAAAATAGTACAACTGGTAATGATTTAAATTTTATCACAACTGAATGAATTGTAAATAATTAATACTCTCAATAATGTATATAATAACTATTATATGACTTATTTAACTTGATTTTAATACAGCAAGTATTGTAAATAAATCATGTTTTCCTATGTTATTTAATTTATGCATAATTTAAAATATAAAGATGCCACATTACAGCTTACTACTGAACATGATTGTGGCTGTGGATTAGTAGCTACTGATATTATTCTTTCTCATCATTATATAATAATATGTTTTAATGTTTAATTATTGTTTTCAATAACATTAAAACCAATGATAGTCATAAGTGCCTATAAAATAATTGTATATACAAATATTGTACTGAATAACAATTTAAAGCTGTATAACTTTACTTAAGATACTAAACCATAAGCAATAGAGTTAAGAATATAAAGGTAATTTAAAATTATTGAATATATTTTGCTGTATTTAGCCACAAAACCAGTGTCTAATTAATATAATATATAAAACAAGAAGTTACTGATGATTAAAATGGTGTAACCACTGCCCTTATTCTTGATAAAGGTTTTTTTATGTGTTGCATGTCTCAATGTCTGTGTTGTGTTTATTACTATAGTTTGCGTTGAAATTTAATATATTATGTATTGAATTGTGTTATGAGGTATCGGGTAGCTAATCAAAGTAGTTTATAGATTGCCTATTTGTCTGATATGTCAAAAAAAGTTTATATTTCGTTATCGTTATTTCACAAGAGCTCTAAACAGAAATAAAAATAGTTTATCAAAACAAAGGTATTTTAACCTGTGGTAAAAGCATTATGCCAATAAATTTAGCATAAGTTGCGGAGGAAAAAAAAATAATTTAACATTGAAAACAAAAAGTTTTTTTTAATTTAAAAATATGGGTTACGGTTTCGGTTATTTGAAAATATTTAAATTTGGTTCCAGTTAGGTTCCAGTTCTCAATATTTTAAGGGTTTTTTGGGGTGCAGAACCGGTTCTTTTCGGTTCGGTTCCAGTCCCTGGTTTACAGTATAATAAATTCCATTTTCATATTTACAGAGAAAAATGTTTGTGGTGCAAATTATAATACCTATTATTATGCCTATTTGTATTTGTAGTTAAAAGTACAAACCAATATCAAAACATAGTATAATATGTAAATAAATATGTCTAATAAAATTGAATTACTAGGTACATAGTAAATTTTATTAACCTGAATGAAGAAATAATGGCAAATCGTCACTGTTAAATACATTATTCATAAGGTACCCCTTTTCATAATCTGTAAAATAAGTCATAATATAATATTAGGTAATACACATGACATCTTTATTAATGTGTTCCTGTACTTACCTTGATCTGAAAGTGGAGTTTCAAATTTGTTTTTTTGTACTCTAGTAGTTATAACTTTATTTTTGGCATTTTTGTTAGTTACTTTAACATTATTTTAAATAAAAATATTAAGTAGGTGTAGTAAATATTTTTAGCGTTACAATAATATATTAATATTGTATTATGAGGTACTTACCAGGTGGAATATTTTTATTATCTTCAGTATAAGTTAAGTTTTTGGTTAAATTTAAAAGCTTTAGTGCTCGTGACATTTCAAATATTTCAAATAAAAAATTATAAGAATATTAAAAATAAAAATATTGTTATAATGTTATACGAAATATCTAGTGGGTAACAGTAATTATTTTATACTTTTTGATATTGCATACCTACTGCATAGTAACGAGGTTAGGTTCAGTTTTTTTTTTAAATTTTGGGGATACGAGGCAACAAAGCATATATGAAAAATGAAAATAATAAAGTTAATAATAATAATATAATACCTATTGCTATCTGCTATCAAAATGCATTTTGTTTACTGTAATGACTATCACATAATATCTGCTATTTATAGAAATTATCATGTTTCGACCTTAGATCATATACTAGTATATGATCTAAGGTTTCGACACATAATAATATTTGTGGCAAAACCTGATAAATGATTTATCATACTTTGCCACAATCAAATTCTGTGTTCCGTGTAGATAGTCAATTTTTATAATGCTTCATTATATCATGTAGAAATATCATATATAGTTTTTTTGTTTGCTAAGTTTTTAATGTAGTCTCATAGGTATAGAGTACCAGGTACATATGTAGTGATGTTTGAATTCCTGGTTTTCAGTTAAATAAGACAGCATGATGCCTAAAATATTTGTTTAGAACTGTTGTTATTGCATGTTATTGCATGCTACTGATGTATAATTGATTTATAAATTTTCTGTACATTTTAATTTAGTTAGTAATATAAATATGTTTCAACTTTCAGACATAACTGAAATAGCCAATTTCGACTGTGAAAGTGATTCTACAAATGAAGTGTGTGTAATGAACGTGTCTACAGTTTCTGCTACCATGAACATCAGCATTGATGAAGCCATGAAGTTAACTATCAATAATTATTTTGTTTATCTGTAAATATTAAGTTTATTTAACTTAAATTATTGACATTTTATTTTCATATTTTATTCATGATTGAAATAGTCAATGTCGGTGGTGAAAATAGCTTTACAAATTAAGTGTGCCTGATGAAAGTGTCTACAGTTAGGAAGTTTTTACTTCGTCCAAATGTAAATTATTGGTAACTTTGAATTATAATATTATGCTATTATGTTTAATTATGATTAAAATGTATTTATTGAAAATGTTTTTTTAAATATATTTACTTATCTGTCAAATTGTGGAATTTATTTATTTATTCACTTTCAAATATGTATATTTTTTTCTATGATCACACACCTCTGCAGTAGATCATTGCGCCCTTATCATGGACATAAAGGAGATAATATGGTATCGACTGATTTTAAGGAGTTTAATATAGGCAATTTTCAATGTATACTCGCTTGTGTGTAGTAAGTAATCTAAAATGTGTGACTGCGTGTAAAAGACAAAGCCAAACGCGGTACATGTCAACAACGGATTACATGAATATAATATTAACTATTTTGTTTTTTTTTCAGTTTTTTAAATTCTGAGAGAAGCAAGGAAGCTAGTGGTTTTACAATAGTATACATTTTTTTTTTTTATCCTGTATACAAAATTTCTACCAGAGGAGGGCTTCATTTTCAACATTTAGTATCTTATCTTTTTCCCTAATTGCGGATGATTATAGGATATCTCGGCGAAAGTAATTTCAGCGAAACTTTTTCGGTGAATGGGTATATTGGCGAATGGATGTATCGGAGAACGAATATATCGGCGAAATTACATTAAACACAAATATTTAAATATACGTAGCACAGAGTTTGTTTCTAATTTAATACGTCAATAAATTCCTAACCAACAACTATTCTCCATCACTTTTCATAAATATTTCCTATTTGCTTATTGTACATATTTTGCTACACAATTTTGTACATTTTCTATTTAAATAAAAAAATAAAATAAAGTCGGTGGGGATTTCGTGGTCACGGGTTTAATCTTTAATTGGATTTTCGATTAAAATGTTGTTATTTGTCCGATAATGTCATAACGATAACTATCATCCATCAGTTAAACTGTAATAACCGATTGGAATGTGTTTTTAAAGTTACAATGTGTTCAAGTTGAAATCAAACGGTCCACGTTCCATATTTAAATACTGTGTTATTTTGTTATTTTGTTACTGTGTTATTTTTTATGAACTATTATTACATTAACGATTAGGTCGAAACCAAAATTGGTCGATGAAAGTCATTTTTGCTACATTATAGACAAGTCGCATGATGGAAAAGTAAGTTAAAATGATATTATATTATTGATAAATATATAAAGTATACAATTTGTATAATATGAATACTCGTTTAAAATACTAAATTTTTTTTTTGTAAATTATATATAGATATACTGGGGATGTGAACGAAAAGATGAGTGTCCTGCACGGGTTCACACAAATATAGGTTCTCGCGAGATAATTTTTCGTTCAAAAAAAACCCACAGTTATGCTCCAAATGTAGCAAAAGTTATTGCACTGGAGGCTACAACGGAAATGGTAAAAAATGCAACATCTCGGAGTCTATCTATTTTATTCAAGTGATTATTGACTAAATTATTGAATTATATAATATGGAATTTAAATTTTTAAATTTCCGGTTAGGTTTTGTGGTTTCGCCAATATATCCATTCGCCGATATAACCGTTCGCTGGTATATCCATTCGCCGAAATGGATTTCGCCGAATTAGCCGGTTACCTTCTAGTTACGGCCTTAATAATATATTTGCCATACCTGTCATACCTGTTTATATAATGTTATTATTGTTCCCCGTTCGATAATAACGACAGCTAGCAATCATAAGATAGGTTTGTTATAATATTATAACATCATATCCATTTTTATTATAGTTCCAGATGATTTTCTATTTTGATTGATAACTACTTGACTCCTTAATAATAAAATTAAATGTAGATACTAAAATAGAAAATTAGTCGTTGCATTTTTACCGCTGAGGACGTTTCACGACCTCTGACCTATGACATAGTTTCTTTTCTAGGGTTAGGTCATACATACAAAATATATTAGAAAATCAAATGGACAAACTTGAATGTATAAAAATAATGTCATACAAGTTTTTACCAGTGTCAAAATATTCATTTAAAAAAAATAACACATTTAACCTACCTGTAGTACTGACAGTCATAAATCTGTACAAAAATGAGAAGGAAATTGAAGTGTAGAATGTATAATTTTATTATGTTTAATTGGTAAAATGAAATACGGTAAAACATCATGGCAGAAATTCGTATGCACCCTATAAAATTCAGGCAGTAATTCGGAAGAAAGTTTTACAGCGAGACGCAACTAGTTACCTTCACCCTTTCTTACAATAGGGCCCGGAATGCTCTGGAAACCCTAAAACGAGTACAGCCCCTAGAGTTATATCGGAAATCATTTGTGGTTAAAAGGTAAATGGTAATGGTATATGGTAAATGATGGTATATAGGTGTTCATTAACTGTTTCTGTTAGTTTTTAGGTTCTTATAACTTAACTGTAGCAGTTTGATTTTTATAATTTACGTAATTAATTGTAATATAGTGAAAAAAATTTTAAAATATACATTTTGAATGGATATAAAATATGATCAAAAAATTGGGGGTCTACGGATAAAACTGGGGGGCAGGCAGGCTATCCACATAAGTGCTGGGCACGCATACCACGAGTATCCCCACGCTGAAATCCGTACCAGGGTCTTAACAAAACATAAACTTTTAGTTACATCTTATATTCATATTATAACCTAATTGTATAAGGCGTGAACATTTTTCTTTAGTGAAATCGTTTTCATAGAATAATCTGGTTGTTGCATAGATCCCTGCATAGTGAATTATTACCTTTGCCGTGATCAATGGTTATATTACTATATTGATAACTAATAACATTTTATTATTCTTATTTTATTTTAATATAATAATTATTATTAATTGTCCTTAAATCTATAGACTATAACACTGTCCTCACAAAACATAAACTTTTGGTTACATCTTATATGCATATTATAACCTCCATGCATGACGCTTAAAATAAAATAAAATCGTTTCTTTCATGAAATTGTTTTCGTAGAATAGTCTGGTTGTTGTATAGATCCCTGTATTACCTTTGCCATGATGGCGTGATTGATGAACGCCGAGGAGGGACAAAAAATAGTAAGTTGGTTCGTGCCGGAAGGCAATTTTAATGTTGGGCGCCCGCGACTAAAATAGCTCACTTCAAGCCATTGCCTCACAATAAAATACTATTATTAATTGTTTTTAGCAAAACATCGTATTTTTTAGGCCCAAGTCAATCAACTTTGGGTTTTACAATAATATTTCAATTAGGTACGTAAACTAAAAATACCATACGGGTATCCAAATTTATAATACTTAACTTTAAGTTTAGAGGACAGGAGCACTGGAAAATTGTAATTTAGTTGGTAGGCTACCGCTCCCGTGCATACTATTATGTATAGTGGCATAATAAATTATTATTTTTAATTTTTTTTTAAACAAATAATCTTTTTGTACAACATAATTAATTACTACAGGTCTGCAGGTAGGCATACTTTTATTTTCTATAGTTCAATAAGGTGGCGGCACAAGCAAGCCAGTATTAAGACTAACCGGGACAAAAAAAAATGTTACATTTTTACGACTGTACCTATATGACTTGCGTAATTGTATAATTTTGTACTATTCATAGTTACCTCATGCGAACAGGTTAAAAATTCCTAATATCAATATTATAACTAGGTACGTACAATCATAGATAATTAAAATTATCATCTATGTGACTATGCGTACAATGTAGGTAGTGGTAACTTTTTAAGAGATAACATTAAATTATAGTGGTTATTTTGTATTCTGCCTACCATTGGCTAGTTGTTTGTGCGAAACCTCATAACTTCTCATTATAGTAAATAAAAACATATTGTTATTCAATTTAACGGTTACATTGTTTCCATTTCCTAGGAGTTTGGGATGAGCACGTAATATTTTAGCGTGTTTATTATTTATAAATTTTTTTTAAATGTGTTCGACCGTGTGGCTATAAAATGTACTCAGTGATTCTTCGTTCAAATTGTTTTGAAAAATCCATTAATTTAAGCACCTTTTCAAACAATGGATAGACCATCCAACACGAAAGGTACTATTTTAACTGTTAGTATAGTGCAATTTATTATTCCATTATGCAAGTGTATCATCTCATTCATAAAAATATTGCTTAGGGTGTTTTTCCCAATATAGAATTTCCGAATGATTGAGATTTCATTGTAATAAAAACTTCATAGTTGTATTAATATTATTTTACAATATTAACTAAATTAAAATATTGCATTTATGGAGACACTAACCCAGATCAGCTATTGTCATTAAAAGCTAACTACACTTTTAGAAGTTATTAGTATTCCAAAATTAGAAAACTATATACCACCATCCTGTTAAGATTAACAAACTTAAAAAGTGAATTATGTTATAGCGTTCACACCATCTAAATAATTCAATAATCAAAACCAAAATATACCTATATATCCTTAAGGATATCGGTGCCGGTTTTTCCAATTTTCCAATTTTTCAATATGCTATAAAATTTGGAAACTATAATATATATTTTAGTTACTACCTTAATGGCTTGATTATAATATATTTCTACTAATCTGCAGTTCGATACCTATTTAGAGGGGGGGGGATTGATATGGTGAAATATATCAATGAAAAGGACTTAACAGGAAAAACTCCCACGCACTATAGAATATTCGGATTTTATTCGTATTATTTTATATAAAAGAAAAGATCATTTTCCAGGTCGGGTCAAATGCTGATTTTTCATTTTACTTTAAATAGTGGTAGAATAATACGTCTGAAAAAGAACAAATATTGTGCATTATTCAAATGTATATTTAAATGAACATTTAGCTTCTATAATTATAATTTTCAAAATTGGGCTTTGATCCAACCTGCAAAATGTTTTCCTTTTTAATAAAAAAAATACAAAGAAATCCGATTCTACATGGCTTGAGTTTTTTCAGTAAGACATAATTTTGTATTGAAAAACGCACCGGCTTCGACACCCTTAACGCCAATATTTTTTTTTCTACGAAATTCAATTTGCTGGAGCAATGAATACAAGTTGAATACCATTTTTGTCATCATCGCATCGGAGGACCAATAATAAATTACACTAATTTACAAACATTATCCCGCTCCCTGAGAAGTACCACAGGGAGCAATTATTGCTAACCCGAGTCTCCTTAAATAAGAGACCAGGGTTACATCATTAACTTGCTACTTACTATTACCTGACGTTTGACCTAGCTGCCATCCTCATAAATAATTCGTAATGAAGTTCGTCGGTGTCATCATCGCTATACGATTATTGATTTCAGTCAGCACGTTTAATGGGTTTACGTTTACTCGACTTTTACTGCAGTAAAATTGCATGCACGTGACCACTCTGTACTATGTTTTTTTTTTAATCTTGATCATATAAGATCACTGCCTGAAGACACTGAGTTAGACATATTTATGTCAATGTATTATTTTCAATTGAGCAAGATTAAAATTAATATATAAGTAAAATTATTTATATTTTATTTTATTTACAAATGATAAATTCACAAATATTATCTATACAAATTATAAAGAATACCAAACAGAAAAATCGAATACTTTGAAACATTTTCAAGTTTTTATACTTAAATATTTCAATTTGTTAAAAAAAATGTAGATTTTATTTTTGATGCTAAAATGTAATTTGACTTAGGTACTACAATATTTTTTCTACTTTTCATAATATAATAATAAAACAATTTGTATTAAAACTAATTACCAGGTTATTATATTCTTAGGTGAGGCGCCGCCCTCACTTACCTCATCACAGCCCAAACTTCCACATGCTACCATAGTATACCATCATCTCTACTCGAATGGCATAACAGCATTATTGACATATTATTAAATATCATATATTACAACTTACAATTTATTATAATGTCTATAGTATTATATGAATGTACTTTTTTTTTCGTAAACATTTGAAATAATGAAACTTTATTACATATTATTATAAATACAATGCAATAATAATATTTTTAATTTTTTTAATGGTATTTGTACAGAATTAAAAAATTAACGAACATATTGTGAATACAGTTGTATTAATAAAAATCTTTTTTTGTAATTAAATATCAATAATAATTGTATAATAATAATAATAATAATAATAGTAATAATAATAATTTTATTATTATTACTATTTATAGTATACGACTGTATTTTATATTTGTATAATATATAATATATAAAAAAAACATGTTCTGCTTACGGTGTTGAAATTTTTTTTTTGGGGGAAGGGGGAAATTATAAATTTGGTGCAAACAAGTGAACATCGTATGTGTGTGAGTGGAGACGGGTACGGATGTGTATATGGGTGCGTGTATAATATATGCGTGTGCGATTTTACACACGTCAGGTATAGTACAAGAAGTCGTAAACAATTAATTATAATAATAATAATTTACATGTCGAAATAAAAATTCCAACAATAACGAAAACGAAATTATAATGACAAAAGTAATATAAACAAAATTAACGAAATTGAATAATAATATTAGATTATACTTACAACTATTTTCTATACGATAACAGTAAAATAATAATAATTTTTTATTTTATAATATATCGTTTAAACATCCGTGCTCAGACGTCGTCATACTGCGCTCTCTCGTTTGTTGACCGCTTGAGGTTTGTCGGGCGCCGGAACGATGACCGCGGCCGCCGGCGTCGACTGCTGTACCGGTGGTGAGGGCAACGGCGGTGACGGGACCACGATCACAGTCGCCGGGTAAGCGCCGGTAAGATTGTGCGGTGGCCAGGGCGGCGGCGGCGGTTCGACCACGTCCACTTCCAGGTCGGCGGGAAGTTGGTGCAGTTGCTGTGGGTGATGCGCCAATTGTTGTTGCTGCTGCTGCTGCTGCCAGTGTTGCTGTTGCTGTTGATGATGATGTTGGTGGTTGTGCAGGTTGTGGTTTTGGTGGTGTTGGTGGTGGTGGTGGTAAGAGGAACGTGGGAGGGTGCAGTAAGCCGCGGCCGAAGACGCCGTCGCCGGATAATTGACAGCTCCCACTGAGACGCCTTTGACCATGACGATCGGCTGCTTGACAGCGTAAACACGTGATATTATTATGCACGATGTAATTAATAATATATTTTATAAGTTATAAACTTATGACAAGGGCTTACGGGAATTTACATATTTTTCATTAATAATTCAAAATACAACTAACTACTAAGTGTCCAAGTTGTATAGAAATGTGTTTCATAATATACCGGAACATTTTAGTAAACATTTTTGCATATTTTATTTTTCTTTGTTTATAACCGATAAGTAGTCGAAATAATACTTCGATTTTCAACTTCAATATCTTGTTTGATTGGAAAGTTTTCGAGAAAATCGATTTTGGTTTTTGGTGCAACTCTTAAACAAATGACCGTAGGTACATGAAATTTTGACTGAATGTTTATATAAGAATTTTCTATTTACCATAACATTTTCCAAATATTTTGACTTATATTGAG
>WHPZ01580892.1:0-11980 GCA_016617965.1 Macrosiphum rosae
GACAAAAACCGGTTTTTTGCCGTTTTACTTATTAATTAAAAAAATTATTAAAAATCAGGAAATTAATGAAATTAAAATGTTGAAACGTCAATATTTTCAGAAAAATTAACTCTAAAAAATGGCAATCTTCAATATTTTTTTAAATAATTAATTAAAAAAATAATTTTTTTAACTTTTTTACCAAAACATAAAAAATAAAAATAAAAAATTAGTTATTTGTAGTGCTTACCTCTGTGAGTCTTAATAAGAAAACAGAATTACGATATCTCTATTACTTCAGGAGATATCGCGATGAGTAAATCCTCACGGGACACCCTGTATAAATAGGTACAGAGTTTGATAAATCCATAATATTTGATACCATAAAACTAGGTATGTTAGTTTTCAAATTAATTATACCAATGAATTATAATATATAAATACATTTAATATTATTTTATAACTCAAGTATTACTGTATAATATATCATATATGTAAGTACTAATGTATTTTCCTCTAGATTTTAAACAGTGCTAGGAATGTAAGAAAATAAAATTTTTTAAATAGTACCTATCTAAGTGCTATTTTTCTTGTATAAATTGTATATATATTAGAACTAACTGTGTTACCTGACTTCTACAGGGTTAAAATAAATCAATATTATAGATAAATCCAATATCGTTAATTGGTATTCGTATTTTTGTGTTCACATAGAAAATATGTCCAGAATTGAAAAACCAAATCATAAAATTAATCATTTTAGTTGCGTTCATAAGTATTTTATTCGTTTTTTTTTTGAAAATATATTTGTAAACATTTTTATATGCAGTATTTCTATTAATATACTATCCAACTATAGGCAACTAAATAACTATAGTAATATGATCTCTAATCAATGGCATTGAAATATATATAAATTAAGAATTAAATAATCGAGTTTCGAGAGCCAATATTATTTACAGTTACTTGCTAATCCTAAGTTAATCCTAAATATCTGGACGTAAAGTTTTAAAGATTTTCATACTTGCTAACATACTACACAATATTGTCTTAAAAGTATGATTTATACTGAGTTCACGGAATCAAATTAAATAATATTATAAAATCCTCTATGTACCTATGTTATTGTTTTAATATTATTAAACCTTTAACTGCCACTTTATAATTTTTATATATTTACTTACAGAGTGTGACGACGTAGCAAATGTGACACTATTTTTACTCAGTGACTATTCTACTTACGTAAATGGTGTTTCAATTCCAGTGGACGGTGGATTTTTGGCCAGTTAAACATAGATTACCTACCTAAGAAACAACTCCCATACCCACATCACGAACGGTCTGAATATTATCACGAGAGAAAAATTGAATTATTTTAATTATAAAACGATAAAGCTAAACGTAATTTAATTAATTTTTACTTGTTTTTTTTTAATTTAAATTTCATGAATTATTGATTATTTTTTGTAATATACCTAAGTACGTGTTAAAAAAATTTATAACTTTCAATTTTCTGTGCATATTAATTACAAATAGATTTATACACTTATAAATTTGTTTCAATTTAAAAAATAAAATGGAATTTTAGTTTATTATTTAAGAATTTTTTTTTAGTAGTGTAGTATTACTAGGTACTTAAGTACTCGGTACTCGTGTTGTATAAAAAAAAAGTGGATACAGCGACTAGGTGTTATATATATGCATTTAGATCTCAACTAACGTGGAGTAGTACCGTATTAATTATGTTAATTTATTGTATTTCTGTATTGATAAAATGATAGTGGTAGAAGGTTAACAAAAAAATGGTAAAGTACTTGACACATGTTTGTTTAAAATGCATAGGCTTACACTAGACAGTAACTAGACAATACCTCTTGGGGAATTTAAAGTTAAAACCTTAAGCCAAGAACCCGTTAAAATTGCTGCAAATTTATTTCACTTTTTTTTTTTTGTCACATAATATTCTACTGCGGTTTCTAAGTTAGGTACGAAACCAAAATTACTCGACACATTATTTTTAAAGTAAATACTATTTGTGTTTAATCCATAAACTATTACACAGCTACAGCTTTATGAGATTTAGAGATATTTAGTTGCACATTTAAGGGTATTAGATTCGGGAGCCCAATATTCAGGTAATTTATAGTTACGGTAACTACCTATGTTGGGCGGTCATCAAACTCGATTTTCGTATCCGCCAAAACGAAAAATGTTCGATTTTCAAATCCATTTCTACCTATATTATTGAGATGTAGTTTGAGGAATCCTAGTCTGTCTGACGTCTGCGTTGCCATATGTCGATGCACCTATGTCGATAAACGATTTAATATTGAAGATAGCACTAAATAAGTCGAATTACCGAACTTCTCGGTTGAACGTAAAATAAATATTGTTATTTAAATAATAATATGTAGGTTGATCATTTTTTTAAATTTGATTGGTTATACACTTATACGGTAATTGTACCTATATATTAAAAAAAATTAAAACTCGATGAATGCAAAAATGTTACTAATAAATTATAACTAAGAATAATTGTTTTCTATAATAAATATGACTAAGTACTTACCTATGTAAAATTAAATATAGCTGGGTACATAATTCTCAACTCTGTTTTTTTTTTAATTTTGTAATTTTTTTTGTTAAAACTAAAAAATGTTTTTAACTTATTGTTATGAATAGGATTATTGTATTATTTAAAAATTTAATATAGATCGTTTACAGTGCCACTGTCTGTAGTGGAATACTCCGTTGAATGACCTAAAATTAATGGTCCATATATAATATGTAATAATCTGTATTATATACATACAAACTGTGTACATACTTATATTTAGTGTTTGAAGTATGAAATATTTAAATATATTATGGTGAAATATTTCACAAAAAAGTGAAACATTGAAATTTTGTTTAATACAATGTTCAGTGTTCTAAATTCTAATGTCAGAATTCAGTAGGTATATAATATACATGTATCATTTAAATATTAAAATATTAAAAAATTTTGAATACCATTTTAAATGTATAATACCATAGGTTAGGTATACATACCGATTACAGGTACCGTACAGTTATGAAGGTAATTTATGACAATTATATGTAAATATAAAACTTATTTAAAAATAAAACAAAATTGATTAAAATACTGAAATATTTCACACATTTTGAAGTATTTCATGAAATCTTTCACGAAACATTTCATTTTTTAAAATTTCATGAAATGTTTAAACACTACTTATGTTATACTGACTAATAAATATTTTATTAAATTTCTTAATTTGTAAATAACATTTAAAAATATGTAAACTAATAAATTATGTAAGCTACTTTGACCATTTCGCAGTGTTTTGAAGTAACGTAACGAAAGTAACGCGTTACTTTAGGTTCTTATAATGCGTTAATACGTAATTTCATTAGAATTTTTTACAAGTAACGAAAATGTAAAGGAATTTAGTTTTGATAAGTAATTTCCATATAGAAAAAGGCGTAACAGTTTCGAATTATTAAGTACCTATACTTACCTAATACGAATTTAAAAAAAAAATCTATGTCTATATTGCGGGTATTATCATGTTTACCAACCTTGAATTTATTATGTATGTATATTATTTAATTTTAACTCGCCACAATTCAGTTTATAACCTATATTTGTTTGGAACATTGTTTTAAATTTTCAATCCTTAGCTATAAAAGTTGAACATCTATAAATGTTTAACTAAAAAATATAGTAACAGTATATCAGGAGCCTTGTATTACATTTTTACGATTTTTTAACCAACAAATAACATTTTATTGACATTCATAGAAAAAAAAACTAAAAAAATTGGAAACTGAATATATTCATAAACAGTTCAAAACATCCAAATATTTGAAAATTTTATCGTGTATAGAAAATGCTAATATAATAAACCAGTGAATTGTTCTTGTATTTTCGGTCATTTGTTTTAGAGTTACACCAAAAACCAAAATCGATTTTGTCGAAAACTGATTTAAAGTAAAAATTCCCGGTTTTCTTTAATTTTTTTTTTTACTCGCAGCTTTTGAACACTAATGGGAGTATGGGATTTTTACCTGCCCAATGCACCAACTATATTCACTTTCCCATCGATCAAGATACTGAAGTTGAAAATCGAAACATTATTCGAATTAAATCCAACTACTTATCGTGTACACAGACACACAAAAAAAATATAAAATATAAAAACCCACATCATTGTATAATCAATACATTCATCGCTCCACTCAGAATCTAAAAAATCGAGAAGATTATAAAGTTTTAATATTGAGAAAATTAATATATAATGGTGTTAATAATGTCACAAATTAATATGTAATTTTTAATTATATGAAATTGAATTAGGTAATGATATTAATTTTTATCCAAACGTTAATATATGGTAGAAAATTTGTGGATGTGCAATTTAAAGTTAACATAATATGAGTTGGATATAATTGTTGAGGCTTTTGTTTAATATTATGATTGTATAGTTTATTTTTTTTTCACAACACGTCTTTTGACCAACATAATCAATTAAGTCATACTATAGCCTATGTTAAAGGCCCCCTGACCTTTACATTAATAATATTGAAAAGCAATTTTAGGTAATTTAACACAGATTACATGACGTCATGTTCAACAAAAACAGGGACACTCGAGATAAGACACACAAGGCCAATTAAGATATAGCACAATAAAACTAAGTGGGGATAACAAATTCTGCTACACTTCATAAACTCAACTCCCAAAATGCAATGGGGCAGTGCCCATTGCCACATGGCCATAACCATACAATTATCAACGTTCACATCAAACACAATCCAAAATCAGCTAAGCGAAGTAAGTAAATAAATATATATAAAATATTTACCATTTATTCAGTGAAAATATAGGGTGTCTCAAAAAGAACGCCGGATTTAAATCTGCTATACATTAAATTTATTTTTCTTAAAAAAACATTACAAATATATCATTCTTTTTAGGATAAATTGAGGTTTAACAGTGAAAAATAACATCGGGCATATRACCCCCCCCCCTACTAGCCCTACAGGCGATTATTCTTTCCATAAGATTAGTGTGTCCTGTACCTTTCCATTGCGATACAACATAAACAATGACTAAGAACCACAAAACCCCTTGTCAACACAAAACTTCAATGATAACAGATAACAAAACTATCAAAACCAGTGCAGTCAACAAAAAAAAACAAAAATGGCGGCCTTTTCAAATCCGGCGTTCTTTTTGAGACACCCTATAGTTACACAGAAATACAATATTTTTCATGATTTTTTTGAATTTTGTCAACGTTTTAACTTCAGACGCTCATAAAAAATAATATGGATTTACGGTAATTTTTTTTTTTAATTTTAACTATCATCAAATTATGGGGTATTACGTTCTCAAGTTTTTTGACAGACCAAAAAAAAATGTTGTATCAGAAATAGTTAAAAAAAATACAATAATATAACTTGACATTTTCTTATGCCTATAAATAATTCAAAAAGAGTCGCAATATTACGAAAATGTCATGGTGCATAGAAATTGCTAATATACAAATTTAGTGTAGGTACATTTGATATTTATTATATCCGGTAATTTTTTTTTAGAGTTACACTAAAGCAGGGGTCGGCCACCTTTTGAACCACGAGGGCCATATTTTTTTTCAAATGGTCATCAAGGGCCACATTAAAAAAAAACTTTTACATATGATATAATTTAATACTAATAATTGTAGTGTTATTAAAATTTACTATTTTACATAGAAATATGGATGTAATAAAATACAAATATTACTATAAAAAATTGCTTTTAAGAAAAAATTTAATTGGGAGAAAAATTGTAAATTTTTAATTAATGAGATTTCTGTGCCTGCAGTTTATTAGTTAAATTTTCGATATCAGCTTGCACACTATTGTAATTGACACTCGTAATACAGTGCGTAAATGTGCATCATTAAGGCGTGAAAAGTGCTTATTTTTTCTGTACTTCATAATAGAAAATGTCTGCTTACATATATATGTACTTTCTAACGCCTTTATAAGTTTTTGTGCTCCTTGTTTGATTCCAGGGAATGTAGATATAGGAAGACAACTATACAATTGAGGCAAACTAGTTGCTTCTCGAAAAGAATTTTTTAGAACCTCGTCATTTTTATATAAAATTTTATTGAACAAAAATAAAACACAAAAATTAACCTCCTTTGTGCTGGCCATTAAAAATTGCTTCGAGGGACGCGGGTTGCCGACCCCTGCACTAAAGAACAAAGTAGATTTTTTGAAAACCGGTTTTCTTAAAAATCTCAGTTTTTCCTTAATTTTTTGTTCGTTTTTCTAAACGCTTATGAAAAATTGAAAACTATTTGAAATTCTTTACTTTTTACCCCCTAAAGTACCAAATAGATTCCTATCTTTCCTACCGGAAAAGATGCTGTTGGAGAAAACTGAAGAATTTTTACTGGCCACAAATATGATGACACAAAAAAAAAACATAAATCATTGTAAAATCAATACATTCATCGCTCCACTCTTAATCTAAAATAGCACGTAGGTATTACGAAAACAAGTGTTGTTAGATTTTGTTAGATTTCATTACGGTTTTGCTGTTTTAGATATTCCGACAAGTGTCATCATATTATATTCGTACTGTAAAATAATTAATATTTATTCTATTAAGTATTTTATTTTTATTATATTACAAACGATACGCCTTTTTTTTGCCACCCTTAAATGTTTTTCCACCCCTGTCACCTGTATCAACTTTTGCCCGCCCCAATAATGCACCATTGATTCTTCCTCAAAAAAACGGCCGTGGCTAATTATTGTTTGAATTTTACAGTGCCTCGATCCTGACAAAGCAGTTAAGCATCTCAACGATCAGCAGCACCTGTTACGGTCCATCCACGATGATATACATCAATTCTACACTGTATTCTTTGTTGGAGATCACGCACCATTTTAATTAATTACACATTATAAAATAATTTAACTACCCATTTATATTCTAAAATGGTGCAGAAATGTTATTGGTTATCCCTGTTATTTGCATTAATTTTTAACACGCTGGTTGGTGAAACCGAATCACTTTTCTCTAAGTGTCCGAGGCATATGTACCCGCCACAGGAATATAATCATACATTAAGTATACCCAAAACACGTATCTCTGATAGTATTCGCGTAGATAATCTTTATTATATCAACCAGGCCGGTCACGTAAATTATGTTTGCTATCGCTTCATGGGCGAAACCAATACAACACGTAAATCAGCTAATCCTAGGGGAGTAGTTGAAAAAGTAAAACAATCGTGCGTCAATTGCGACGCCGGACACTTAATACCTCATTTACATGGTGGAACCTCAAACCCTCGTAACTATTTTTCTCAAAACAGTAAATTAAATAAAGGGTTTTGGCGAGATGTGGAAAAGTCACTTGAACACAAGCCAATAGGAAAAACAGTTATGACAATACAGTTGTTATATAATTATGATAGAAAGTCGGATGTATTTAAGTCACTCCCTTATCCTCCACCAACTCATATACAAGCTATTATAATGAATGATGGGGGAAATCCAAATAATGACAACCCGCTCATTTATGAATGCATGAATATTCGGAACGAAGATACACATCACTTTGATGGCAACATGCTTATTAATAAATATCTTGAAAATATTCCTCTTGATAAACGGGCTTTGTATATCAAATAATTTTAACCACTTCACAAACTTCAACTTATCAATAGAGTTCGGTGTTTCTTTACTTTATTTATTTCACCCAAATTACATAAATATTTTATTTCTTTTTCCTGCATGATATACTAAAAAAAAAATACATTTCAATACTTAACAGGACCAAAAATCCACAGCCTTTCGTGTCTGAACAAATTATAATTATTAACCCGAAATAAATTGACCCATAATTAATTACAAAATATAATACAATAAAATTATATACATAAGTCAGAAGTACAATGTTAGTTTGTTTGATCATTTAAAACCCTAAAAACAACCCACAATATATTATCAACTAAGTATTAACTTGTTTAGTTAATGTCAATTATTCAAATTTATACAATTATACATAAGTCATAAAAATGTAAAACTATATTATTATTATTATTATTATATGCTTAAAAGTGCACAATTTACTTTTACACTGTATAACTTAAATTCAAATATGAAAATATTATATTGAAATTGTATTATAAATTAATATTTCCATTGTATACTTTAATAAAAACACAGGATATATAATTACACCAGACCATATGAGATGTGAGATGGTGCAATATACATAGACATTAGGCATATATACATAATATACGTTTTCCTTATACACACATCCAACACAATGTCACAATATGTCAGTCATTTACACATGAAACTTATAAATGATATTATTCCACACACATTCCAATAGACGTTCAGCAAAACAACACAAATGCTCTACAGGCGGTACTTATGAGTTATGTTACACCGTACGTCCGTTCTATGTAAAATCATGAGCGCTTACCGCTTAGTGATACCATTAATTATATAATACACATTTTACCGCAAAATGAGCCAAGAAATAAGCAACAAAACCTTTACTCAAAACCTTTTAAATATAATAATATATATTTACCAATTGACCCACTTGGACGCTCACCCGAGTTGAAATTAAACGGTACAGAAAGTGGTTTTAATTTTTTTTTTCAGAATTCATGAATGAATCTGGTCCAAAATGCTTCTGACAAATGTAACGATTGTACCTACAATTGGGATTTGTCAAGTGACAATAATTGTGTGTTTCCTATAAATTTATTTTAAGTGTATATTATTAAAATGTAGGTAATTATAAAAAAAATTATCATTTTGGAGCTTACCGCAATTCATTAACCATGTTTCTTGTTGTGTTTCGTTCTTTGGGAAACGAAACTTAATATGCAGTTGGGGGAACTTTACAGTTGTTTTTAAGCATCCCATATATTGACATTTTGTACCAGGCGTGTTATTTAAATAGTGAATATAAAAATTTAAAAATTTAAAAATTTAAATAATGAATATAAAAATGTAGGCACAATTGGAAATTCTAAAATTCAACGGCAAACAAAATGTATAAACAGAACAATAATCCATGAGTGAAATCAAGATGTGACAATGGTTTTGTACATTTAGGCATTTTATATTGACCAACCAAAATTCATTTCAGTTGGTAGTTCCGGTTTCAATTTTTTTTTTAACTCAATGACAGATAGCTACTATATATATACCTACGTCTGTCTACACTTCTATCTTAACTTGTCGTAGATTAAATGTAGCTTATATAGTTATATGATGGCTATATTATGACTGTGCAATGTGCATATTTACAAATTTGCTAGATTAAACCGGTTCGAAAAATAAGGCACCGGGATGTTTGGACCATATCGTTTTCATGGTTCATAATCACGGCGCGGGATAATGTAAGATAATTTTAAACCGATCTAGTTAAGCGATTTGTGGTATGTCTATCGAGTATCGAGCATCGTTGATACAAATGCAGTCTGCTATCTAGTTATCATATAATATCTGTGTTAGACAAAAACAGAAAATCACGGTATCGAATTCCCTTAATGTATTTTAAGTAACGATTAACGACTACCAGGCATCAGTGTTAGCCCCTTAGCCGACAGCGCTCCTAACGACTGCCAAGGGTTATCGAATGTCGACAGCGCTCCTAACGTCTGCCAGCGGTTGCCGACAGCGCTCCGTAGTGTCTGCCAGAAATTAATTGTCAACGAATACCTATTCCTATGGCATTGCTTATCTGTGTATTATATAATCAATGGTGATACCCATACCTTAATGTTCCTTTTCACCGATCAACAACAGAATGGATTACTATAAAATCGTTCTACATAAGGACTAGACAAAATTTACACAGAGTATTCTCTCAATAAAAAACCTCAAGACACATCGTCCGAACCAAGACGCACTTCGATATATTTTCAAAATTAAAATAAATACTTTCACACTGTCTTGTATGTATATTGAGTCATTCGAATACCTGGTATGATCATACGATTATTTATCTTGTACTATTATCCAAAAACATTTTGTAATTATTTCTTTCAACCAAACTTTATTCTATCAATCAGGGACTGGAACCTTTATGATTTTATCGGTTTGGGTTAAGGTTTCGGTTCTGGTTTCGGTTTTCAAAAATATCAAATTTGGTTCAGGTTTCGGTTTGGGTTAATATAGATTTTAACCGTTAGTATTTGATTTTTTTTTTGATATTTTTTTATCAATTAAGTATTGATAAAATGGTGACAGGCATTTGTTATTAAGTGTAACTATTTCACAATTTTGGTAATATTTTAAAAAATGAATTATTAAAAATAATTCATTAAAATAAATAAATCAATTTTAATATTTAAAATAAATAAAAAATTATTATTAAAAAAAAAAAATAAGAAAACATTTTTGTCACACTTGGGCGACCCATGATTCAGTTTGGTATAAAAATGTATAACTTATGTATAAAAATATAAATTTAAACAATATATAACGCGGTAACGGAGATTCAGTAGTAGGTACAGTCGAATATCAGAGTAAAGAGTTAACGATACCCGCATTAGGTTTAGGTATTTAATATTATCAATGCATGCATATTAGGTAGTAAGGTTTTACAATTATTATTTATAATTTATATGACAACTTAACTACTCTGAATTTTGAATACTTATAAACATCCAAATTGCTATTATTTCCAGAAATTCTACATCACCTATTAGGAATTGTGATTTGCGATTCAATAATAATATTGACATCGATTACATGGAAATTAGAATTTGGATTTTTTTTATTTATTTTGTGATAATTCTGTTGTACACATAATAATATTCTTATTTCTTAGCACTGATAAACTTTTATAGGTCTACGATTTTATAATTATTTATTAATTATTATTACTAATAATTAGTTATTAGTTATTACCTACTTACACCATAGATCAGGGCTTAAATCAAAAATAATAATACCTTTTACCGTTATATGTACATTAAACGTTATGATCGAATGACTGTTTAACGTTATAAAAATTTAAACGCTATGAAGCGTTCAGCGTTATCTGATGGATATAGCTTGTTTCCTACACAAAACAGAATGATTGAAAAATATAATTATATTACAAAAATAGCCATAATATATATTTTACTGATAGTTATAATTTTATAAATATTTTTTTTTTCAGGCAATTATATGTTTCAATTGTTTATTGTTTCTGTTAGGTAATCCGTTATCAGTTTCCAATCGTTTATCGTTTTCAGATATGTTATCCGTTAACCGTTTCAATCGTTCGTTTACTGGTAGGTTAACTGTTATTCGTTAGAATCGTTTATCGTTAACCGATATAATATCCGTTATCGATTTCAATCGTTTTTTGAATTGTTTAACGTTATACTCATTAGTTACAACACGCATGACGTAGAACTTGATGACGGGACTATTTGGAAAAGACATAATGATCAACTACTCATTGATAAATCGTCAACACCTTCAAATAATTCTATTTCACCTACACCAGCTAGACAAATAAATGAAAATTCTAAAAATACTGAAACAGTAGGTGAAAATCAAAATCCCGATCCAACCGATCCCGTAATAGTAAATAAAACACCCAGACCAATTAGATCTAGAAAACCGCCTCAGCGATATTCTCCAAGTGATTATGCTTAGTGCAATAATTGCAATAATTAATTATTAATTATGCCAGTTATCATATATAATAAATACTCGTATGTAAAAAAAAAAAAAATACTAACATAGTAATGAAGCACTTTACAAAATACTTTATATTTTTTTTAAATTTTTTTTTAAGGGGGCTGCACCGTAGCACATTCTAAGGAGTACTATTTAGGCAATTCATGTGACATATTATAAATTAATACTGTGTCTATGTGGTGAGTAGTAAATGAACATTAGTGTGCGTAATCCGTTATCGCGTTGATTTCCCGAATTCTGCTAATTCGCCGGCCGCATGAGC
>WHPZ01580893.1:0-10203 GCA_016617965.1 Macrosiphum rosae
ACAACCAGTGAAAATTTCATGTATATACGTTCATTTGTTTTAGAGTTACACCAAAAACCAAAATCGATTTTTTGGAAAACCGATTTTGTGTAAAAATTCCCGTTTTCCTTAATTTTTATGTTGTTTTTCCCGGCACTTGTGAACACTGTTGAGAATTTTAAATTTTGACCTCCCCAAAGCACCAACGATATTCACTTTCCTATCAGAAAAGATACTGTTGAAGAAAATCGAAGCATTATTTCGACTACTTATCGTGTACACAGACACAAAAATATAAAAACACACATTATTGTAAAATCAATACATTCATCGTTTCACTCAGAATCTAAAACCATGACAATGTTTTTTTCTATTTGTCAAGATTTTGACTCAAAATAAAAATAAAAATAAACATAATTTGAAAAAAAAACTTAAAAGAAGCACAACATTTTGAAATTACTACTCCTTCGAATAAAATGTAATAATAATAATTTGAAAAAGGGTTAATAAAAACGTACGTTTTATACGTTTTAAAAAATCAATCGGTGAAACAGAAGTTAAACGGCATTAGTATTATATTATACTGATGACGAATATAAGACGACACCTATATTATATTTTTATCTGTGATATATGTCGAGGCGGTTTCAATTACTTTGCTCGGCACGCTCGTTGGTATGTATTCAGCATGTACATATTATACAACTGCGTGACGCGCGCAGTTTAAGTCAACGTCCCGACAATCAGTCGCATATTATATAGTTCGCGCGACACTACGCCGGAAATTATGGTGAACGCCGCTGTGACTTATTTTCTCGTCGCGGTCACCGTGGCCGCGTCTTACAGCGCGTCCGCGACTCGTATACTCGGAGTGTTCACACACCACGGGTACAGCCATCACATGGTGTTCTTGCCTTACCTGCGGGCACTGGCGGACCGCGGACACGACGTGCACGTAATTAGCAATTTCGGTTCGTCTCACCCAAACATTACCGACATCAGCGTCGCGGGTTCCATGCCCATGGCCAACAACAATGTCACGTTCCCTAGCACTGCCGGGCAGTTCGGCATCGTCGGCACGTTGACGGACATGTTCAATCTGTACGAGATTGCTAAGTCCACGGAGGCCGTGTTCGACGTACCGGCCGTCAGACGTTTACTCGACGATCGGACCGTGTCGTTCGACCTGGTCATCGCCGAGCATTTTAACAACGAGCTGCCGCTTGGTTTCGCTGCTAAGTACCGCGTGCCGTTCGTTTTACTCAGCAGCTGTCCACTATTGCCGTGGACCATGTCATTGGTCGGCCAGTCACAACTTACGGCATACAGACCGTCTTTGTTCAGCGGTCTGCCGGAACGCATGGACCTCGCACAAAGGATGACCAACACGGCTGTAGCGATCGTGTCCGCTGCTATGTTCCGGCTGATGCACCGGCCCTGGAGCCAACGTACGCTGAGAAAACACTTGGGCCTGGACGTGTCCCTGGACGAGTTGGCGTCCAACGTCAGTCTGGTATTGGTCAACACGCACTGGTCCTTAAACGGAGTGTCACCGACCATGCCTGCTGTAAAGGAGACCGGTGGGATGCACGTCATGCCGCCGAAACACTTGCCAGCCGTTAGTATATGCTTGTATTTTATAGTATTATCTATTATAACAATAAATCGACTTGTGTATTATAGTAACTTAAAATCTTATATAATTTTGTAATCATAGTTATTATGTTTACTATTTTTAAACACCCACACGGCCACATCAATATAATACTTGTCATTTTCGACATTTCCTTTATCCCAAATATCATATTATGTGTCTTATAGTGGGTAGGTACTTAAATAATTGGTCAATATATGATACTAGGCTTACAATGCTTACAAATTACAATATATAGGCATATAGATATATATTATATATTATATATTATATTATTCATGAACCAATACTGCTACATTACATTTGTCTCGAACTTGTCGGAACATAATTTATTGTTCTGTACGAGTAAGAAGAGTTAAGAGTTATGAGTTATGACGCAACGATACAGTGCTCTATACCCTATTAACTGTTAAGAATATAATTTAAATTGGTACTTCTAGCTGTATTGTGTCCTAATATATTTTTACAAACCACGTTACAATAATGGAGGATAACTATTAACTAGTGAACTAGTGGTTAGTGGTGGTAAGAATGGCAATAATATTGTATAACAATGTTAGGTATGTAATACGCCAATACGGAAAGCAAACAAGATAATTTTTACTGCTGAGAAATTATCATGATTATATTTAAAAAAAATGTAGAACATAAAATTTAAAATCAAAAGAGCGTTTATATAGATTAATAGATTATATTATACTGTTGTTTAAGGATTAATAACAACTGTTGATTTATTTTATATTTCCTTATGGTATTGCTGGAATATTAGTAAGTGACGAATTTTATCTTTATACTTTTGAAATTTACTTGTATTTAATATATTGAAATCAGTAGGATTCATTTAAGAAGAAAATTTTAAAATTCATTGCAGACAATAAAATGTTTGACTTAAAGCCTTGATTAATCAGGACAGAACACCGGCAATAAAAGCTAGAATAGCTAATTTTTAATTGTTAAATATCAATAGTTCTGATGACCTTAAGTCAATACTATATATATCCCATGAAGCTTACACACTGCAAGACAATCCTGCATGAAGAAATTTGTATCATAATCAAAACATTTTTTATTAAATAGACCTTTTTGAAAATTAGTGAAAAAATCTAAAACTTAATTATTGAATTGATTTTTTTTTTAAACAATATATAATACAATAGATCGGTAGTTTGTATATATTTCATAACAAAAGGGAACTATCAACAGTGTATGAACTATGAAGACTGAACGAACTACTTCACTTCCTACCTATAAACTCTACTTGACTATACAGATACGGACGATTGTTTGTTTATGTCAGATAATCGTATACTGCATCATGAGGAAAGTTAAAATTAAAATATACTTACAATAATGAGGTAATTATATTTTCATCATTATCAATTAATAATTCATACACTTGTAGCACATGTATATTATGCGGAGTGCATAAAAAATATTTGATTATATTATGGTGTATCTAAGTGAAACATAATATGAACTATGAACAATTATTAATATTAAAATTCAAGTGATAATAATTAATTCCTAAACAATTATAAATAATTGTGATAAGAAAATGTACTGCAGTAACTCAAGCATTTAAGTGAGGTTATATTAATAATAGTATATTATTCGAATTGAACTTGAAAAAATGTTACAAGCAAATTCAAATATTTTGTTAAAATTTAAAAAAAAACTCAGTATACAGCTAATATATATATTTTTTTAGAATTTTTGGTTCCAGTATAAAATAATTATAAGGAACCTTCTATTAAATTTTCAAGCTTTCATAGGGGGAAATTATGCATCGTCAATAATTGAACATTAAATGTATACCTATTGATAGTATCAATCACGGACTAAATGGTATCAATCACGATTTAAGATACTATCTTAAATCGTGGTATCAATTGATCGTATACATCCCGATAAAAAAGAATTTTGAGGTTAATTCCACTATCACAGATTATGAATTTGGAAGATGTGCCCCATCTATAAGCGTAGATATGATCTTCTCCAATGTATCCTACAAGGGAAAATAGATAGCAAAAGATCGCCTAGAAGAAGAACATCGTGGCTAGCCACTCTAAGAACATGATTCGATAAAAATTCAGTAGAACTATTCCGGAGAGCAACTGATAAAACTAGTATATCAATGATGATCGAAAACATCCGAAACGGATCAGCACATTAAGAAGAAGAATAAATTAATATTAAGAAAACAATTTATTTTAAAAATATAAAACTACAAAATATTAAACATCAAATAAAGATAAACGTTATTAGTGTTTTATCTTTATTGGCTCCGATAGCAATATTCCGTGTCATTTATAAACAAAAAATGTCTTTTTTATTCGGTATAGAAAAATTATAAAAAATTGTATTATTGTATTATAGAATATAATACAATCATTCAATTTGAATGTGTTGTTATTAAAAAGTATGTGGCCCACAACAACTTCTACCCATATGATGTGACCCAGACACCCAGTATTCACACAAGATTGGACATCCCTGATTTAAAGCATCTACGTTTATCTGTTATTAAATTTGCAGTTAATAACTGGTTTTGAGTAAAATTTCCTGTTTATTCTTAATTTTTTGTTTTTGCCAAATCTTTTTAAAACTACTAGAACTAGATTCACTTATTAAAACTAGAAACTGAATTAGAAAACCGAAACATGTTTATAGAATCAAAGGTGATGACCACAAAAATACCCACATCATTGTTAAAACAATATAACATTCATGAGTCCGCTCAGAATCTAAAATTCAAAAATTTTAAATGCCTATATAAGGTGATAAAGTATGAATACATCTTATTTTGAAAAGTATAAGTAGAAAATTTCACCAAAACACAAACTTGATCCATTTGTTAACAATTTAGATACCTAGAAGTTTCAGATCGTATTTTGTGGAAATTTCGATCATATCTTTTCTACTGTAAAAAGTATCTTCAAACAAAAATGAACATTAAAATTATAATGTCGATCAGAATCTAAATGTATGAACATTGTATGTCTGGCACTCGTTGTTCCATTCAACAAATATATATGTATACTTTAAAGTTTGATTTGTACCTACTTAAAAACAAATTACTAGTAAATCACATAAATCGGAAAAAAAAAATAAAAAAGCGGTTAGCGCTCTGCTGTTCATTAGAATATGTCTACAGCAGCGGTTTCCAAACTTTTACGACCACGGTACCCTCAGGAAAAAGATCCGTGTTTTGGGAAACTCCATAATATCTGTAAAACGAATTTATTATAGTATTATTATTCTAGTACCTAACTATCATTTAGGTTACTGTAAAACAAACATATTATTCGTCACTCTGCTCAGATACTTAATTATGTCGTATAGGTAGGTACAATTTATAAAAGTTTCATGTACAACATACATATTTTTTTAAATTACAGTATATGAATAGTTATGATTTATGAATAATAAAGGTAAGATTATAATTACTATTGTTGTTATTATTCATGAATCATGAGACATGAAGTATTTACCAGGTTTTTGTTTTCAAGAAACAAATTAGTAATTTACAAGTTATTCATATTGTTTTCATAATATAGAATATTCATACATTACAACAAACATAACTTATTCCATGTACCTAGCTGTAGCTACTTCGTGACAAATACACTTCCATTCTATAGTATCTTAGTTTTATTTAAAATTTTTAACAATAGTAATTCATAAAGCTTAATTTATTTATTTCAAAGTTAAATTGCGAGCAGTGGCGTCATTTCAGTTTGCGAGAGGGGTTTTGCGAAAAGTTTTGACCGCCCCAAAATATAACTAAAAAAAACCTGTTATCTGAGATAAGGCAAAAATAACTCACTTTTTGAGGGATAACAAAGACTAATAATACATACCTATATAATAATATGTACAATGTAGATTGTAGAGGGATACCTTATATTACCTATTACCTATTATATGATGACTTATTTTGAAAGGAATTTTATCCCAATTGATGTAATATTTACACCAAATATGAGTATAAATGTATTAAATTATAAGAATAGTATTTAGGCTTAACAATATATTGATGTAAACCACGATTTAAGATATACCTTAAAGATATCTTAAATCGTGATGTAAACTAAAAATTGTAACTAATAAATACAATAATAATACAACAATAATAATAATGGCAAGTGCAACCGTAACTCGTAAGGCATGAAGCGTTCATAGATATAATAAAAGGTTTTATAAATTTTATTATTAATTATAGAACCGATAAACAATAAACTTATATTATATCATGGGAAGTCCTAAATTCTTATCAGTTAGGTATCTATTAAATAATCACTTTGATAACACTTGACCACACATGTCTGTGCACCACGATTTAAGATAGTACTATCTTAAATCGTGCTGTGCACATGACCCACAGATACACTATCTACAGATTATGATTATAATATAGTATAATCATAAACCTTATACTAAGGTATAAGGCTATGAGTATAATAGAATAATTAATAATTATAGGTACACTAAAGGGGGGTTCACACTACATCGTGTCGTGTAAAATAATCACGGTTACCACAGTTACCAAACGATACCGCATAGTTGAATATTTAGTTATTATTTTAGTTGAATATTCAACTATGCGGTATCGTTTGGTAACTGTGGTAACCGTGATTATTTTACACGACACGACGAGGTGTGAATCCACCTTAATACTCATTGAAAATAGAAGAATAATTCATAATAATACACCTGATATAGGTAGAGAATTAAATAATTAGAAATATTAGTTTATAAAGCGGGCTTGCAGCCCATATCCGGCCCGCTAATGACGCCACTGAGTGCGAGTTGAATATTAAAATACCAAAGTGGACTAAGTCCATAGGGTCTGGATCTTTCTACTACCATTGGAATTTTTATCGAAAATAGTTGAAAACATTTAATACAAATCAAAAACTTCTCATGGCTATAAATAGCCCCAAAACCACTTATTCGTTACATTTTCAAGTTTTTTAATCGAGGGAAAAATTATTTATTGACAATAATTTAAAAAAACAACGAAAAAAAGGTGCTCTGCTGTACAGTAGGTTACAAGTGGTTCACTGTATAATGAATGGATGGTATTAAATTTGAATTCAACGATATAATATCATTGTATGAGAAAAACGATTCTGAGCGGAGACGGTATGTCAGTGTATAGGTATAAGACATATTATATACTTATCTATGGTATTAAACAAAATTATTATTATTAAAATATAATAGACACCTATAACAAATTACAATAATTAATCATATCACAATATCCATTAGGTACATATAACTCGTTATACATCAACAGCAAACCCTGATACTATCATAGATATATAATAGTGTACTTTAGAAGTTTCAAGTACCCACGAATAATATTATACAATCACAACAAAATAACTAAAATAGTTATAGGTTTTTTTTATGTAATTTCATCCAAATTTGAACTTAAAATGACTATAAAAATAAACTGTGCTTGTGTATTTTCTTCAAATTTTCAAATTCAATTTTGTGAAAAATGGATTTTCCGTAAAAATTCCCGTGTTTCTCTAATTTTTCTTTTGTTTTTCCTGGTGCTTTTGAAAATTACTGGGAATTTTAAAATGTGGCCTCTCGAACGCACCAACTAGATTCACTTTCCAATCGAACCAGGTACTGAAGTTGAAAATCGAAGCATTATTTCGACTACTTATCGTGTACACAGACACAAAAATAAAAAATAAAAAAAAAACACACATCATTGTAAAATCAATACATTCATCGTTCCACTCAGAATCTAAAATTAAATCTAAAATGTCTCATGGCTATAATTGATAGATAAAAAAGAGTGAACATTTTTTATTTATTGAAAATATTCATATTGACATGTGACCCCCTCATGAAAAATTCATAAATATTCCACTGTATAATAGTACCCACCTATATATAAAATTTTATTTTGTAATCTACCTAATGTCCTAATTGCATAATGAAGGTACCTACATAAATAATATGTTCATGTATATATTAGCTATTATAAAAAATGAATAAATTATAAAATAAATAGAAGATATTATCCGTAGTTTTACATTCAAAACCGCTATATAGAGAATTTAATACAATGTTCCGCATAAGTTGAGTTTACTGACACCTAAACATTTCAAAGATGTATATGCACAATTATTTATATATAGAATATGTCAAGTTCCGATTTTGACAAAATTGAATATTAAAATGAAAAATACAGATTTATTTTTTCTTTGTAATTCAACAAATATTATTTATTGTGGCTTGAAACTTTTCATCATTACGTCATTACGAATAATCTTCAAAAATACTATATTATAATTAATTATTATTACTAAGCACATTGAATTTTTCAAAGTATTCAGATTATTTTTAAGCTATTTATTCCACAAACCTAGTATTTTCAAGCCCGTCCTATATACGGTACCCCGGTGTTGAATTATGACGGCTAGTAGTATTATATGAAATAATATTATAATTATTATTATGTAATATATGCGAATATTGTGAATTGTTTTTGGAAAAAATTAGTTTTATACTGTGTTTTTTTTTTTTTTAACAAAATTCTTTATTACGCTATCTGTTGCAATTAGAACAATAAGCTTAAGTGATAATAGAACAAAACAGACAGAAAAGACTGAAGGAAGAGGCCTCCCATCAGAGGTACTTCAACAACTGTATTTCTAATTGGAAAATAAGTTACTATACCTATTAAAATTATATAAATGTATAACCGTAAGTATCTATAAACAATAGTTCGTTGACTTAAATAGATGTGTTAAATTTGTATTCAATGATAAATCATTATAAATCAAAGAACGATAAAAGATTCTGAACGGAGACAGCTGTAGACTGATATGATTACAGACTAGGTAAAAAAAAGACACCAAGTTGACGGACATGTTCCACCTACACGCGTGACATGGCTAAGACTACGGAGGGCGTTCGACGTTACGGCCATGGGGCGTTTTTTTAACGATCCGACATAGTCATTGCTGAGCATTTTCACAGCGATCTGTCTCTTGGTTTCGTTTCCAAGTATACCCGCCGTACGTTTTGCTCAGCACTTGTCCGCTAATCACATGGATTATGTTGGTCGACCAGCCACAACATACGGCATACAGGTAGCCTACTGAAAGCTTATGGACCTCGCACAGTGGATGATCAACACGTTACACGGCTTTAGCGATAGTGTCCGCTGCTTGTTGCCGCTGATGCACTGGCCCTGGATAAAAAATTAATGGGACACCCACACATAACAAAACCAATACTAATTAGAAGACTTTTTGTAGATAAGTTGAATTAATTTTTATCTGCAAATTTACCCAATTTTAATTTATTTGGATGTATGCAATATAGAGTATAGACCATATATGGAATGCAGTGATGACCATTGAGTTGGGCATACTTTTTTTATAAGTGAAATGATTGTATCCACCTCTTTTGTCATAAAATATTAAAGACAGATATAAAATATATTTTTTAAATAAGCAAATAACAAAAATGGCAAGAAGAAATTTGTTGCCCTCCCGGAGTGACCCCCCCCCCCTTGTAACGGCCCTGATAATAATTGGGTGTATTATGCCAAGCTATAAATTGTAAACAGACAATTGTTGTCTACATACTCAGTGACTCAGTAGTACACGATAAAATTATGACAAATCACAGCAGAAAAAACCTCAGTATACTCGTAATATTCGTGAGGAGTGAGTACTAGAAAAGAAAACCGAGATACATTTTTAAGACTTATAACATTTTCTAGATTGGAAGAGCGGCCAATACGGCCACTCTTACTAGGGTACTTACGTGCCTGTATCAGAACTGTCGTATAAAATATAAATTATAAAACAATATAGATACGATATACTCGATATAGATACGATATAGATACGATAGACCAACATTGTACACATTTTTAGCTTAGAATTACTAAATACTAATAGCTCTTATTTTTATAATTGAGGCCATAAACTTCTATAAATAATGCTATCGGAGTACCATTATACATTTTAATTCGGGGTTTTGGTTATACATACAATATCATCAATTAAGTGTATTAATTAATAAAGAATCAATTAAATTAATTTAATTAATTTAATTTAATTGTATACTATAATATAATTGATCATTTTGAATTTAAACCATTTTTTTAAAAACATTTTATAAGAATATGTGTATACTTGCAAAAAATACATTTAACGATATAGTTACATTGGTACTATATTATCATTTAAAATAAATAAAGCTATTCATAAAATCAACTAAAAATTTCTAATATGTTTCATCCTAGAAGACGTCTTACAACAAGTACTTATTTGTTCATTCAACAGCCTAATCTTATCTTTTAAAGAAATAATTTAATTGGTATAAATACCTACTCCTTCTAATTAATAATTTACCTATATAGTGTATATACGCATTAATAACACAATTTTATTGTTATTCATTAGTTGGTGATTAGCTACAATAAAGTCTTTTTGTTTTGTTCTTATCTGACTCAATATACGATAAAACTGTGTTTTAGTGTATAATTTTAATATATTTATGAACATTTTTAGATATATGTGTATAGA
>WHPZ01580893.1:10253-24414 GCA_016617965.1 Macrosiphum rosae
AGTGTTTTATCTTTATAATACAAGAGTGTTCAATGTTCATACATATATTAGATAATAATATTATAATAATCTAGATAAATTATAACTATACTGATTGTTTTATTTTTAACACTAATTATTAGTTTAACAGTGAATTCTCCAGTGGACACGGCAAACATCTTAGCTGTGTTCCCTCAAGGCTTAAGTCATAATTTGGTTTACTCTCCATGGCTTCGTGTATTCAAGGACTTGCAACTTGCAAGTCGAGGACACATCACTATTATCAGTAACTATACGACAGAATATCCAAACATAAATAATAATATATCAATTATAGAAGCAATGCCTATTTCCAATAACAAAAAAAAAAAACACCAACCATTTCAAAGACAATTCAATGAACAAAATACAACGGAATATAATTGGAGTTTTTATTTTATAAAATATATGATGATTATGATACCATATTTACGGTACACACTAGACTGTATAAAGTCCCGAAGACATTATTAAACAGTCCTACTAAATTTGATTTAGTCATTATATGACTTTTTAATACCTAACGAATTATTTTTGGGTTTTGAAAATTAAAGTTCAACATATTTTTATACTTTTGAGTAAATAGTTGCAACCTTTTCCCTAGAATCAGCATACGATTGAATAACCACATTCAGCTTTAGCCAATAATATAATTTCAATATTGACCGGCCTAACCACAAAAATTAACTTTTATAGCAGAAGTATTTAGACAATTGTTCGTACAGTACCTACAACTATTTGGTTTTAAACTGCTGTGTGGGACACTGGGACTAAAGACGAAGCAATAATCAAACGAAATGTTGACTTTGAAATTTCAGTAGCTCAATACATTTTCAATGCTAATTTGATCGTGGTTGAAACTTAAAACTTATTTCACTATGTTTAAATCTAAACCGTTAGTACTAGCTGTTGAGGAAATCGATGGGTTACATTATACAGTACACATAATTCTAATCAAACCATTCAAACTGTTGCATATATGGCTATATAGGTAGTAATAGTCACTATTAAGACACTATAGTGTCTAATTTTTGATATCATAATAATATTTTTTATTTCAGTAGAACATGTAAAACCAATCATCGAATCATGTCATTATTAACTAATTAGGTACCTAGGTACTATATATTTTAATACGAAATAAAAATCATAGTTTTTACGATCCATATTTCGGTTGAGTTATATAGTTATTAATTAATATGTTATTATAATCAGTCAGTATTTTGATTAAAAAAAAACCTATTGGTATATTATTTCCTCTAATTAATAGATTAATAAATGTAGATAATTTTATTCCAAAATATAAATTAAAACGTCATTCAACAACATGTTTGTATTCTGGTAGACGGCAGTGTGTTCAAATATAATTAAAATGGAAATTATTAATTTCAGCTCACAGATTGTAATTTTACAATTATTGTTGGTTATATTTTCGTTCTTCCAAGAAGGTTTGTGTGCAGATATTCTAGGTGTATTTCCAATCGAAGCCCCTAGTCATCAGATAATTTTTGACTCTTACATGTCCGAACTTCACCGCCGTGGCCATAATGTGACAGTGTATTCACATTTTCCAGACATTGCCTCCGAACAGTACAAGCGAATACAAATCAGCAACACGTCATCCTTATTGGACCCAAGCTACGTGACCATGGACCATATGTACTCGCCATCAACTTTAAATAGTTATAAACACATGTTTCATATCATGCGTAATGGAGAAACATACACTCAGTCCAATGCACTGCGTCAACTGTATGCCCAGCCAGAAGACTCTTACGATTTAATTGTGACCGAAACATGTAACACTGATTTATACCTGGCGTTGATAGAACGATTCAAAGCCCCATTCATTGCGTGGACTACATCCCCATTATTTGTGTGGTCCGCCGATCGCATGGGAGCGTCCACTCATCCTGCATACATACCAGTACTAATGACAACGTACGGACCACATATGAATTTGGCGGAACGGACTTATAACACACTGATGCGATCAATAGCATTTTATAAGTATTATACGGAATCGACGATATCCTCTCAGAAAATCGCTTCAAAACATTATAAAGAGTCATCACACTTAGATCAGTTAGTATTGAGGACTAGTTTGTTGTTTGCAAACACATACCATGCTTTATGGGGCAGTAGGCCGCTACCACAAAACGTTGTCGAAGTAGGAGGTCTTCACGTAAAACCATCAAAACCTCTGGAAGAGGTTTGAATACAAAAAAAAATAAAAATTGAATAACACTAATATATTGTTGAATTGTTTTATAATTATTATACGGTTATTAATTCAATAATATTTTTACATATATACTCAGGACATCCAGAAATATATTGACGAAGCTGAGAACGGAGTAATTTATTTCTGCATGGGCAGTTTATTAAGAGGCGAAACTTTTTCACCCGAAAAAAGACAAATGTTCTTGAATGTCTTTAAGAAAATCCCACAACGCATTCTGTGGAAATGGGAAGGAGAACTACCAGGAAAACCGTCCAATGTAATGATTCGCAAATGGATGCCTCAACGAGATATATTAGGTACCTATAAATACGCGTTTGACATACTTTATGACGTTAATTAAAATTGTATAAACGTTTGCAAATTTACGGTTTGTATATACCGAATGCAGCAATTTTAAATTTAACTTGTGGTATAAACTGTATTACATTTTAATTTTTAAACATGAATATTGAATTTGAATAGGTATAAGTTAATTATTATTAATTATTGTGTGTAAATAATGATTTTTTTATTTTTATTTGTATACAGCTCATCCTAATGTTAAGCTATTTATATCTCATGGTGGTCTATTGGGAACTACCGAAGCTGTATATGAAGGTGTTCCAATTTTATCAATGCCAATTTTTGGTGATCAAATGACAAACATCAAAGCTGTTGTAAGCAAAGGAGCTGCAGAGATGATGAATTACGGAGATTTGAATGAAGATGATATTTTTATAAAAATAACATCCATGCTCACAAATCCTAAGTAAGTGTATCTTAATTATGTTTATTACCACGAAACGTGGTTCACCTGCAGTAATACGTCAATAATTATTCTTATGATCTTATGAGTCATTATGACTTTTGGAATATAATTTGCGACAATTCTAGTTATTTATTTGTGATATTTATCAATTTATTAAATATAGATACAGACAAAAGGCTAAAGAGTTATCAGAAGCTTTTCGTGATCGACCTATGTCTCCTTTGGAAACTGCAGTGTATTGGACAGAGTATGTCATCCGACACAAAGGGGCGCCGCATCTTCAGTCTGTTGCCGTCGGTATGCCATGGTACCAATACTATTTAATCGATGTATTGGTTATAATTTTCTTATCTATAACAACAATTTTTGTATTATTTTACTACTTAATTTTCAAAGTTATTTCAAGATTACTGAATAGAAAATCTAAAGAAAAACAATCTTAATAATAAAGTATATTTGGATAATTTTTAATAAAAAATATTAAGATAGTAACTACCAGAGCTAGGATTTTATTGCATTTGCTAATTATTATAGGATACAGATTAAAATAGCTGAGTGATATAGGTACATTAATTGTTTTATGCTATGTTTTGTATATTTGAAGATTGAAGTATTATATTAGGTTTTGAGTGCAATTTTCAAATGTTCTATTTTTTGCTAATTTGCATAATATAATAATGTTTTATTTAGTATTTTCATAAATCTAGTTTATATAATGGGGTATAAAAAATAGAAAAAGTCTGTAATTTATTTTAATTATATTGTATTTGAAATTTGAATATATAGCAAAATTACCCACATCCGTTGTATTGGCCTATCAAACAGTAAACAATTATTACTCCTTATTGGTTGTACGGCTCGTATTTATATATATACTTTTAACTCATAAATATAAGTTTTTTAAAATGTGAACAGAATAAAATTTAATTTTTGCTATTTTTGATGTTTTAGGGCATATTATAGTGCTTGTTTTATGATTTTTTAGGTCATATTATAGCCCATATTTCAGTTATTTTTAGTGCTATAAAATCTGAGTCCTGGTGATTATCTTCTTATTATAAGTCATAGCTATATAAGTAGGTTGTAGGTACCCATATCGGATTTTAGTAGTCGAATAGTACTTGTAGGTAATTAGTTACCTGATATGGCCTATGTCGTATAGGTCATGGCTAATGTTATTTAGCCATGGTATAGGTATTATAAATTTAATCAATATAAATTCATTTTCATTTTTTGTATTGTTATTTGTTATAGATACTTCAAATACATGTATAAAATGTTTACAAATATACCTATTATTTATAAATAACCTATAACGGCTATAAGTAATATTAGGTTTAACGCAGTTCAACTGTACCACCATACGTACATATTTATCTTAGATCATATACGAACTATACGGTTATTGTATATTATGTATTTTTGATATTTTTAGGTTGTTGTAAGAAAAACTTATGAGAAACCTTGTACTATATTTTTAACGATTTTTCTCACAACCAAAAATAATTATAATTTTAAATATCTAAAGAAAAAAAGTGCCAAAATATTTTGAAAATTATCTTGTCAAAAAAATACCAATAAAAATTTAGTTGGAAATTAAAATCTCTAACAAGATACCAGTATACCACCTTTAGAGTTGAAGATTGAAGCATTTTTACTACTCAAAAGGTGAAGACATTCACAAAGAAAAAAACCACAAACATCATGATTGAATCAATAGATAGGTACAATCATAATTTCATCGTTCCGCTCAAAATCTGTGTTTTCTAAATATATAAATTATTACTACTATTATGAATATTACAATTTACAATCATAAAAAGGTGGGTAAGTGGATGTCGCTCTGCTGTACAGTAGGTTACAAATGGGCCACTGTAATGGATGGTGTTAAATTAGAATTCAATGATATAATATCATTGTATAAGAAAAACGATTCTGAGCAAAAACGGTCAGTCAGCCTATGATATGTATGTTTGATGATTTTAAGGTGAATAAAGTAATTTATATATAACCTATTTACGTGGAATCTCGTTTTAAATTTTCATTCCTTAGCTATAAAAGTTGAACATTTTATACATTTTTAACATTAAAATTATTATTAAATTTTAAACGTACCTAATAAATGTTGTCAAAATTTGAAATTTAAATGCTTATAAAAAAAAATTGTGCCTAGGTATTTTTAATATTTATCAACTGCTATTGTAACAATATAGGTATCAAGAGCCTTGTATTAAATTTTCACGTTTTTTTACCCAACAAATAAAATTTAATTGACGTTTATAGAAAAAAAAAACTAAAAAAATTGAAAACTTGTCCGTAAACAGCTCAAAAAAAGTCAAATTATTTTCAAAATTGTATGGTGTATAGAAAATACTAATATAAACATTCAGTTAAATTTTCAAGTATCTACAGTCATTTGTTTTTAAATTACAATAAAATAAGAAAATCGTTACATAATACATGAGAAATCGAGTGAATATGAAATGTAAAAATTTAATTTGACTTTCAATAGATAGTATTATCTACTATAGATAGTATTATCTAAAGCCGTGACCATGTTTTTGTAATAGCGCGTTAGTTTCCGCGCGTAAATACCACTAAATAATAATATTATCAAAATTAAAATAATAAATATATTTTTCTAGTTCTACAATCACTAATTCTATTGTTTTTATTTATACCTATGGGCTATATCCTTAATTAATGGTTCAATGTTCAATCATCTTTATTACCTATATATAATATTGAGTATTTTTTTTAATTTATTTTCATAGAGTTTTCTTTAGAATAAAATATTTAAACATTTTGAAAGTTTTATCATTAGTAATAATTTATTGTTGGCTAACTGGACCAAATAATAAAATATGAATTTTAATGATATGCATGCTTTAGCTAAACATATAGATACTCAGGTTAAATCATTAGAAGCAAAAGTAGCTCATCCTATGAGTATGATGTATTCTAACAATTCTAGTCGAGGTGTCAAAGTACTATCAATGTTGAAAGATATGATCAAGGATGTAGAAAACAAAAAGGTATTTAAAAATAAGTTACTTTTTACATTTATCTAAATATCTACAGTAGGGGTCTTAAACCATTTTAGGCAGCAGGCCAGCTAACCACCTTATACCTAACCTATTATTTTTAAAAAAAATTGAGGGCTGCACTCGTAATAAAAACATGTATTCAAATTTAAATTATCCAAAATGTATACAAAATTCATGCTATGTTTATAATGATAGATTACAATTTGTTAGCTTATTTAATAAAAGGTTAGATAACATAATAGTTACGTCAGGTGTACCACAAGGTGGCTACATATCATCTTTATTATTCAATATCTTTATTGAAGCGGTATCTAAAGTCAGTCTACCATGTAGAATCCTCTTATTTGCTGATGATGCGAAACTTTTTTACAACACAATTACTATGGATGACTGCATAGTGCCATAGTATTACAAATGGCTTTATTTAAGTTGGTTAAATGGTGCGGAACAGTTTTGCTATCCTTAAACTTAGATAAATGCAAGACTATGACATTCTTCAGAATGCGTAAAAGTATGATTCATGATTATCTAATATATAACCATACCTTGCTTCGAGTAAATCAAGTGGATGAGGATTTAGACTAGTGCCATTGTTATCCTTCAATAATCACATTGAATACATTACATGTAAAGTTTTATGTACTTAGCGTATCATTCCCTGTAATCTATTAGATTTTAACCAAGCTCACTGTCTTATAACAATATATACTTTATTAGTAAGATCGATCCTGGAATATGGGTCGGTAGTATGGTCTCCTTACACTCTAGAAAACATAATACAAATTGAAAGCGTTCAATAAAGGTGGTTTTCCTTTACCGGTTATGTCTTAAAAATTAACCACCCACCACATAGTCTCAAAGCCGGATTAAGGGGGATCTAGCCGGGGCAGAAGCCCCAGGGCCCTCTCAAGTACCAAAATTAAAGGGACCCAAACAATTTTAAGCTGATACACCTTTTTTAGTGATTTTAAAGAAAAGTTTTTCTATATTTTAAAAACCATTTTTTTTTATCTACAAAAACAACTAAATAGTAAATACTTATAAAACAGAATGGTAGAAATGACGCATTTTACTGTTATTTAATATTTTCATTGATATCAATAATATCATCAATAGTTAATAATGTTATTTATGTACGGAGAGAGCTTTTCTTAAATTAACTAGAGTAAAAAATAAGTATATAACCAGTCAAACCCAAGAAAACTTAGACATACAAATAATTTTATATTCTGAGAATAATTTGTTAAAATCATTGGACTTAAATGAACTACTAAGAGAGTTGGCTTTAAGTAAAGCAAGAAAAAAATGTTTTTGTTTTATATATTAACTTTTGTTTGATATTTGTTGTAAATGATTTTACTGTTAATAAATTTTCTTTCTTTTTTTGTGTACATTACTCATTGCTGTTAATATATTATACATTATATATATATATATATATATATAGGTATATGTTATCTCTAAGTAATAATTAAAATATGTGAATTAGTCGGTAGTCGTTGATTTATACAAAATAAATGTGCTCAATAGCCTAAATTAAAGATAAGGTGGTTGAAGACCTCTGATCTATAGGTATATATTATTATATCACACTATTATAATAGCAATAAGTCATTACTACCTAAGTTTGAACAAAAAAAAAATGAATTATTATATTTACTGTTTATAGCAAGAAATTGAGAATTTGATACAAGAAGAAAACTCAACATGGTCAGAAATGGTAGAAGATTACAACTCTGTTGCTAAATTTAAATCAGAAGTTGTTGCTAATTTGAATGATTATGAAAATATGTGGTCATCTAACTATCCTGATTATAAACCATTTATATCATACAGTGATTCTGATTCAGTTAATGAAGAATTAAATTCTCTCAATGAACTTCATGATGATAGACAAATAGCAGATCAGTATCCTTTTACTTTATTTATTTCATCAATAGTAAAATAATATGGTAGGAAAAACATACCTGTTTTTATACATTAAATAGCTTTAATTTTTAGCAGTATTCTGTATTTTAATATTCGCCTCCATTTCATAGTTATAGGTAAACTATCATGCATAGTTGTTGATTAAGTCTATTTTTAATCTATAAAATATTATTATTTTAACCATTATTGAACAGTTTAAATTAAATTAATTAGGTTTTACTATTGATTATAATTAATAAATATTTATAAAAAATTATTATATGTAATTTAAAAAAAAAAAACCTTGTTTTAAAAAAAATATATATTATTTTTGATTATAACAAAATATAATAATGTTATTATAATAGTAAAAATTGTATAAAAATGAATTGATTTTGATAAATTTAGGTTGTGACCTCTTATGACCCTTAGGGCCACCAAGTTTCTAGCTACCTCACTATTAATCACCAATCTCAGGTTGTATTAGTTTTTGTTGTATTTTTCCTTTAGTTAAATATGAGTATATGACATTGCATTTTGATTGCTCAACAAAAATGTCTGAATTCCTAATGTGGCTCTCCAAAAAAATTAATTGGTGACCCCTTAGATTATAGTTTTAGTGCAAACATTATATCAAATAACAAAAATATTTCATCAGCCAAATTTCAGTTTATTGTTTAATTTTAACTAGACTTTTTAAGGTATTGAACTCATGAAAAACATAAAAAAATATTTTAATATAATATATTTCCTTACATTTTACCATAAGATCTTTAAATGATAGTCTCAACAATGTCAATATCACAATGTCTCAATAAAATTCTACTTATTGTATGCGGAGGATGTTGGTTGGTGAAAAAAAAAATCATATTTTAAACTAAGTACCTACTTCAATGTTTTAAAAGTGTATATTATTATGTGTTGTGCATAAACAATTTTAAAATGTTTTCTTTTGGTATATTGTGAATTTTTTAAATAAATAGTAAGTAAAGTAATAGTATTTTTTTTTTTTTACAAGAATTACACAATCTATACTAAGAGCACAATAAGCGTATTTGAAGAGAGTAAACAGGCAGGATAGGCGGGGTTAAGAAGTTACCCATTAGCAACACTTAGCATGAGCACAGATTATGTTAAATTATGACTTAGTGGAGAATAAGCGTGAAGTGAGCTAGCGAGGTAAATGAATGTTGGAAGTTATAAGATTAGAAGGTCCCTGCACCACCTCCTTTTCAGACGACGTTGAGGAGCTTCGGGCAAAGTTATTGTATTTAGATTCCTGATTAGTGGATTTTTGTGGTTAGCTAGATGTGAAAAGAATCACTTGTAATAAATTACCGATTCTTCTTCAATTGTTTTCATGCGCTATGCGCATATCATTATGGGGGGTTAGATTGGATACATACGGTGGGGCATTTGCAATTCTTCGTAGGGTGATGTTCTGGAAAGCCTGGATTTTATTAATATTAGTTTTTTTGGCCGACCCCCACAGTTGTAATCCGTAAGTCCAAATGGGTTTTAGTAATGACTTGTAAATGAGTAGTTTAGTTTTTAGTTTAGTGAATTTATTTTTTGATAAGAGGTGTTTGAGGGTGTGAGAACGAGTGTTTAAATTTAGTTGTTTGGACCTTATGTGCTGTTTCCAAGTTAGTCTTTTGGCAAGTGTCAGTCCTAGGTATTTAATGGTGTCAGACGGCGGAATAGGTATGTTGTCTACAGATACAGGTGGACACAGTCCGTGTTTTAACGTAAAGGTCGTGTGCACCGACTTGTTGTGGCTTAGTTTTATTCTCCATTTGGAGTACCATTGCGATATGAGGTCTAAGTGTAATTGGAGATTGACCGAGACAATTAAATAATTTTCATGTATTGCTATTATCGCTTTATCATCTGCGAAATCAGCTATAAGGGTGTCTTGTGTTATGTATAAGTAATACTATTGACAATAACTTCTTTTTTTATTTGAATGTATTACAATAGTAAATTAAATATGTTTTGAAATATAATTTTTTTACCTACAATTCATTATAAATTGATATTTTTTTAGTTTTGATTCATCATTGAAATTTAAGTAGGAACCTAACCTAATATTGAGGCTTTTAAATTTCCAGCCAATTCAATGCCGATGATTTAAATATTCTTTGCAGAGGAAAAAACCCGAATTTCATCCAACGACCATTACAGGAGACAATCTCTCTATGGAATAGTCCTCTAGAAATGGTTTCATTTTTTCTGCTTTGAAATCTCATTGCACCCTCTTTACCAAGCTAAAAAAATACAATAAATTAGAAGTACATTGAAACAATATCCCAATACTATATATTAAAACCATTAAGATCCTCTAAATTATATTTGATAATAAGAATACGGCTGTCTCTCTTAAAGGAAATGAATGTTGGAAGCAAATGTAACCTCTCTCAAACAAATATATAAATCTATTTTTCTATCAAAATTGTAATATGGGTTTCACATACATCGATGCTAAACAATCTGCACTCAAAATGATAGAGACTATTCACAACACAGCCTAAGACTTGCCACAGGCTCATTCCGTTCTAGTCCAATCCCAAGTATTCTTAATATTACATACTCCTCTCCACTTGTCATAAAAAGAATACAAGACTCCATGCTTCCAAATCCTAGAAGAGCACAACTCAACAACACCTTGAACCAAGATAGCATAATAAAACTTTTAACTTTCATGTTTGATTACACAGGAATATTTAAACATGAACCGGCTATCACTACTTCAGTCCTCCATGGGTTATGGAATTACACTCCTCCAACACTCTTTCTCTACACATTGAAAGCGAAACAATGAATAATATTTTTAGAAATCAGGTTCATTCATTACTGGAAGACCACCAGTATTACATCAAGTTTTATGCTAACGGATCTATAATTGAAGCCGGCTAGGGTCTCCGGTATATTCCAATAATACCTACAAATAAATGATCAAATTTCCAGATTTCTGTTCAATTTACACAACTGAAGCCTATGCAATTCACCGTGCACTTAAAATAATTAAACAAAAGACAAAGCACTCATACTAAGGCACTAAGCATCTATCCTAAGTGTTTAAAACTGTATTCGCAATATAAACCATCCAACACCATATATTATCCAAAATAATACAAAATCATATTTCTCTCCTTAATTGTAATAATCAAAACGTAACACTGATATGGATCCCTAGCGGTGTTAGAATTCTCGGCAGCAAGACAACTGCTCCAAAAGAACCATAAATTCACCTAAAGCCACCTTAGCCCAAGCCCCAAATATTTTCTTTAAATGACATTAATGAAACCATACGTTACCTGACACTACGACAGTGGCAAGAATGTTGGACATCCCTAGATACAAAACTCAATTAAATAAAACTTTCAGTAAACCCTTAGCCAACATCCCTTACTAAAATACGTCATAATGTCATAATCAACAGGCTAAGAACAGGATATACTTGAATAACAGACAGTCATCTTATGAAACAATAAGAACCGGATCAATGCTCAAATTGTGGGGAAGCACTATATGGGAAGCACTAACAGTCAAACACAACGTACTTTACTGTCACAACTATGCAGCTACCTAAACAAAGCATTGGGACCTGTCCAAGAAAACATCAACAAAATTCTTAATAATAAGTAATAACTAAATTATATAATTCTATCTAATTCTTCTTTATTTATTTTTTCTATCTTCTTGTATATAGGTACTCAACACATTTTCTTTGTAAGATTTAGACTGTTTATATTGTATATCAGAGGTCTCCAACCTACGTCCCACCAAGTGTTTTTCACTGGCCCGCTTAACTAATTAATGTTTTGGAAATAATTAAATAAAATGAATTTACTATTTTTTTCATTTGGTGTTATTCGTAACAGCTTATTATAGAAAAACGTGTCATAAAAAAAAAAAAGTATATAAACAAACATTAATTTTTTGAAATAAATGTTACCTATCCTTCAATTTCTCAACTGATCTATTCCTCTAAAAATGTTGGCCCTCGATGCCAAAGCGACAAGAATATCTCAATTTTGGCCAGCCTTAAAGAAAGGTTGGGAGACCCCTGTTATAATATACTATTCTATCTAATATAATAATGTAAATGTATATATTACTAACTACTGTTCTTAATGTAAGCCAATAACCGTAGTAGTTGCGGCTCAAATAAAAAATTTAAAAAAAAAAACATTTATATTTTGTTGACTATAGGAAGTAAAGTATTTTCAGTTTCCTTTTCATATGTCAATGTAGTATAAGTGCATTTCTCAGTCGAGCGATAAATGTATTGATTTTACAATGATGTGTTATTTTTATTTATTTTTTGTGTGAACACGGTAAGTAGTCAAAATAATACTTTTTTTCAACTTCAGTTGTATCTTTTCCTATGGGAAAGTAAATCTAGTTGGTGCATGGGGTCATGGGGAGGTCAAAATATAAAATTCCCAGTAGTTTTCAAAAGTGCCGTGAAAAACAAAAAAAATGCCTAAAATGATAAGAGAGGATGTTACCACCATTAAGATTAGAGATCCACTTAACATAATATTAAAATACCAAGTTAATCTGTGGTTACACTGTATACAATTGATTACTGATAAGATTTGTATTATTTAAATGATTAGCACGTGTTTTTATTTGTCGACATGTTATTAATTACTATGTTAGGAAAAAACTAAAAAGTGAAATATCGGTTTTCATAAAATATAATTGTGTAAGTGTTAATCATGGACCGTTCAAAGAAAAAAGTCGATTTAGGGTCTCAAATCCAAATAAAATTCATTACAAAGCAAGAAATGTAAGTTTTTACTACTTAAATAATTTTTATTCAAATGTAACTCATAATACACAAGAAAACAAGTAGGTAATAGTAGTTGCCTAATTGGTTAATTGTGATGGATTATGGTATTTTTTTAGAATTTTAACTTTTATTTATTTAGAACTATGAAACATAATTTATTTATTTTTACAGTTATGCTGTACCAGAATTTCCTTTCGCAGTTGATTCAAAAATCCAATGTGAAAATTTGAACAAACTAGTTAACGAATTATTGAAAGGTTTAATGCATTTGTTTTAAAATATTTTAATTTGATTTTGTACTAGAATTAGTTCACTGTATTGTATTTGACTGATTGGTTTATTTAGATAAATTATCTGATGATAATGGAGTTGTAAAAAAGGTTGATTTTGATTTTTTGGTCAATGGTGAATTATTGCGCACTCCTTTGGATATTCATTTGTCACACAAAAATGTATCTAGTGAAAGCAATGTAGTGGTTGAATACATGGAAGCTACTCCGTCGCCTGAACCAATGGATTGTCTTATACATGATGACTGGGTATCCGCTATTCACTCTATGGGATCTTGGTATGTTATATGAATATTTATTTTTTAATATATATAATATATAATTGTTGGGGAGCTCATAATTGGTCTTATGTACCTTTTTCAGGATCATAACAGGATGTTATGATAATTCAATTCATATATGGACAAACAAAGGGAAACATAAAACTGGTATATCCGGGCATACTGGCCCCGTGAAAGCAGTACAATGGATATCTATTTCAAATGATTCTGCCACATTTGTTAGGTAAATAATTAGATTTATAATATAACTTAATGTAAATAGTTATTAATTCCTTAAAAACTATGAAATTATTCTAGTGTGCATGTGTAATGTTATTTATTGTATTTAAATGTTAAATACCTATTTAATCATAATTTTAATAATTCTACATATAATTAAGAATTTTTGAAGATAATAATAATTATTATTTTGTTACTTTTAGTGGTTCTCAGGATCAATCAATTAGAGTTTGGGATTGGGATATAAAGAAAGGAACTACCAATTGTTTACAAATTGGCCGTGGACATGAAAGATCGGTTGAATGTATAAGTGTTAGTCCAGATTCAACTAGATTTGCTACTGGTGGATGGGACACTATGTTGAAAATTTGGTCATCAGGTAATATCATGATTTAACTTTTTTATATTTAGTTGACATAAGACAAGAGTGTGATGAATCAAATTTTAAATTATAGTTTTAAACACAAATATAGCTTTTATATTTTTAATGAACTGAAAATTTGATTCTGATTAAAATTGTATCAAATCAGTTTTAATCCAAATGTATAAATAATAAAGTAATATTAAATAATTGTATTCTTTATTTTTATTTTTGTTTAAAAAT
>WHPZ01580895.1:0-20769 GCA_016617965.1 Macrosiphum rosae
TATTCAGTGAGCTTGTCTCCTTATGTGAAACGCAGGAGGAAATCCTATTTCCGTTTCTAATATCCGATTTATGCCGATCTACAGTATATTATACTAATTATGTACCAGTGGAATTTTTTTTATTGTTAGGTAGTAACTTGCTTACTACATATTGTATAGTGGCACGTAAAATACGCGGTCGCCGTAGTATTGTTATTATCCGATTTGTAATAATATTGCTGGTGGTGGTTGTATATTATAAAACAATAAAATATGACGTTGGTCGGCAGTAAGTTGGAGTTGTGCGTCATCGATACTGCTGCAATCCGAGCACTATATATTGTACTCTCTCGAGTTGAGCATCCCCACCCAGTGGCGGTAGGTAAGAACTAAGAACCTACGCATCCCACCCACGTGGACCTGATATAGTGATATGGGTAGGTAAACTTGGATACTTTTGTATGAAGTGCAGTTTTTCTAAAGTTTTTTTTGTTTATTATTAGAATAAATTCCTGCTTGAAAAACATGATAATATTATATTATGTTCGTATAAATTTAAAATGCACACGGATGAACGTACACACTGCATACGTGATAGATAATAAGATTAGTTCGGTATAATGTTCATAGTTGGAACGTTTTCGGCTATCTCCACGACCACATAAACACCGAAACGCTATTAACTTGTGTATTTATTATGCGACATAATGCATCGTATTCGGTATCACCGCTGCAGCGTAATGGTTACTGCGATAAGTCGTAGGTATATAATCAGTGGCGCAACTAGAGTTCAAATCTTGGGGGGAACTACAATTCTTACGAATCTCCCCGCGCCAGCCAACTTTATAACATAGTACCAATATTGACAGTATTTAAATTATACTATTATTCGCAATTTCGTATGGAACAATGTGATTAGTTAGGTCTGGTAGTGGTCTGGTAGTGGTCTGGAAGTGATCTCCAAATGGAAAATTTATTTATTAAATTATTTGGTGAGTTAATTTTTGTTTTGATACTAAGAAAATGTATTAAAATATTTTTAAATAGTTTGCTTTAAATATCATAGTCGTAGTATGAACATAGATGCTAACAAACCTGGATAGTTAACAATAATATGTAATTTTTTTAACAAAATTGTACGTTTGTTAACCATAATCCTGAAAAAGCCTTATCTACAGGGCTTAAATTAAAAAAAAATACATCATTTTTATGTTTATGGATACTTAAAGGTTATACAGTTTTAATGTTTATCGTTGTTGTACTTTCAAACGTTATTGATTTTTTTCCGTTTATCGTTATTATATTTTTATTTTTTATTTTCTGTTTAAGGTTTAATATTTTTTTTTTACCAATTATATTGTTATTTTCATTATAGGTAAGTAATTATCCACACTGTGATGCAAGTACTATCAAATTAGTAGAATTTGTTGTCTAGGATAGGTTATTTTTAATCATCCTAGGGTTAAATTTTGAAATGAATCAATGACACTATTAATTAATAATTTAGGCCTTCCCTAATGTAGCTGTTTTCGATTGTAGTACAACTGTACTGACTGTGTCTATAGCTCTTAAAAAATTTCTTAAAACTAGGGCCTTTCATCAGAATTAACCAGAACCCGTAACACCTTTAAAAACTCTTAAAAAATCAAACACCCGAAGAAACGACTGAAACCCATACAACCCGAATGATTCTATTTTAAAAACACCCGAATTAACCAAAACCCCAATAAAAACACTGTTATTAATTTGAGTGATTTTCTGAGAAGGGTAAATAAATAATACAAAAATTAAGTGACCGTGAATGTGTTAAGCTGCACCCCATTAGGTACCATTTATTTACCAATAGCCAATGATAAGTACTTTTTGCCGTCATCGTAAAAGCTCGTACGAGTCAATAATTTTATTTTATTATTCCTAGCAACACATTTCGCTGCCCGTTACACGCATGCATTATTTTGAAGTCCGGTCCAGAGAACTAGAGAAGTTAAATCAAAGACTCTCGAGACACCACTCAATAAGTAATTACCTACCCACCCGTTTTGTTTATTGTTTGGCATATAATATCGAACTATTTAATTTGTAATTAAAAGAAATTTCGATAAATCAATACTTTTTAATTACTTTTTTTGAATACCCGATGAATGAAACTCCTCAATAAATAATAAATGTGTTTATACTTTGCGAATCCATCCCACCCCTAAAGTGACCCTGAGTGTAGTATACAACTGACTCGCTGTATTTAATCGTAGGTAATAGAGTAAAACGCAATATCTCGTAAATATCGATTTTTTCGTGACAACCATTGATCTGGTTAATTTGGAAAATTGTTATATTATACCGGTTAGTTGGTGCGAATAGCAATAGGGTGGAGGGACAAATAAATATACATAATAATATCTATCCCTGATCCCAGGCTCCAATAAGTAATTTTTAAATGTTATGTGCTATTACGATTTAGAGTTATTTAAATTCCGATTCGTCTGTAATAATGGTAATACTTGCCATTTGAATTTTGATGGCACCGACATACGAAGGGTTAGGTTAGGTTAGGTTAGGTAGATAGTAAGGGAAATTCCCACTGGTTTTTGTATATCGTATTAAATTAAATTTATATTATTATTGTGTATATAATATACCAAAGTTGTTATGAATGTATTGATTTTAATATAATTATTTTAAAGAGAGTACACATAGGAAGGTACCTACTTTTTAACAATTTATGAATACTAATAATAAATGTTTTGATTCGTCATTTGACGTCATCAGTATTTTCGTATGATAGAATATTTGCTGTGAATAGCCAATTCAAACCAGATTTAACTTACTGGTAGTTGTATGAAGAGGATTTTTTTTTCATATTTTATAAATCGTATACCAATAAAACTAGTAATACAATATTACATTTTTTTATAAAGTTTACTAATAATTGTTGATTATCTAACTTTTTAGTTTTTTAATCCGTGTGATTAAGAAAATTTTTTTAATTTTTACATTTTAAAACCAAACTAAAGGGAAGATGATAGTCTAAACTTTAAAGTGAGATGATCCATCTCGATTTAACTTCATGATGAATTCAAATATGTTTTCAGACTTCTTATCGTATGACTAGTTTTATTGGTACGATGCATTGCGTTGGACTAAAAATAGGTGTGGCGTGTACGCTTAGGTTTTAACTTTTAGTAAAATCGAATCCACTTAAGAGGAGGTCAGTGGACTATTTATTTTCTCTCTCTGACCCAAGTGCAACACAGCGTATTTGAGTTTAGCAGAACCAAGCTTGTGTTGTTATAGCTTTAACATGATGCGGTTCAATTGAAATATTACAAAACCTTAATAAAAGAACATTATCTATGTTTTTAGCTATTTACGATAATTATTAAAATTATTATTTCTATGCAAGTGATGAGTATGCAAAATATAACAATTTAAAAATATTCATATTTTTCAAATATTAATTAAACAATGTAAAAAGCTAACGTAGGAATACATACACAGATAATTGACTTAAATTTAAATTCAATCTTACGCTAATAATATGCTTCCTCTAGTGCCAAACCAACGACACAGTCTGTATTGGTTTTGCTAAACGCAAATTTGTCACGTTACACCAATGTCGGAGAGAGAAAACGACTAGTGCGGTGACATCCGCTCAGCACTTAAATACTTAACATATACAAACAGTGTTTGTGTGCGGATACAGTCGACCGCAAAATCAATATACCAGCTTGTTTTTGCAGTCCGTTTATCATAATTTGTCACCGATCGGGGTCAAGTTATATCCCATAATTTATATTGTGTTGTCATTATATTAATATATGTTATATGATCAGATTTTCCCTGTCCGCACAGATCCAAAATCACACGGTAACATATTAATACTCTTATTGGATTTCATATTTTCTATTACTAACAACGCTACCACGCGATATAATACACCCAACGTATACTTACGCTCCTCCGAGTAAACCAGTGGTCGGAATGGACCGGAACGCTGCAGTTCCTGTTCGCAACAATTTGAATTTTAGATAGTTTCCGTTGTGTAAATACGGATGAAATATTTAAAAAAAATTAATTTTTCACTCTTTTATGTTAAAAAAAATAAACTAAAAAAACTAAAAATGTTATCTGTAGATGTGTAGTCTATATATACGATGCACTCGGGAGATATCAAATGTAGAAAAGTTGTACGGTTATAACACTTCGACAATAGATATATACGTTGCTGTACGATCAAAAACTGGGTTTGGTTAAAAATTAAAGCTAACAAAAAAGTTTTAAATTCCAAAATTTGGTTTACTGCGCTTACTAACTATAAATAAAAATTACGCTCCGAGTGCAGCACATTACACACCGGGATAACATTATTTATACGTGTCACGACTAAATGACACCTGCACGGTCCAGTTTCATTATCTTTCCATTTTCACGCGTCTTGGTCAAATGTGCACAAAATAAGTCAATCAACATTATATTACATGAAACAATTTAGACATTTTTCGGATGTCGTTTTTCAAAATTGGACTTATCAATTTAAATGGTTTAAATAAAAATTAAAAACGAGTTGTACAGTATTTTTTTAAAATTTAAATCTTGTGCTCACAAGTTTCAACATTATATAATTGCTTGACATTTGCATCATTGATAATTTCAATTTTTTTAGTAACTGACAAAACAGATTGTTCCGAAGAATCAAACGAAGAATCAAATGAAAATCAAAATGAAGAAGTGAAAAAAACCAGTATATCTGATCAGTTTGTATTCGATTTTTAATATTCACTCGTTTACTTAAAAATTTTAAATAAAAAATTTTACTATTTCTAGAATTTAAATTTTAATCAGTGCTAAATAATATTTAGATGTCCATGGTAATAATATTATCTGTATTGTTAATGAATTATATGATAGAATCAATGTCATTGTAATTTTTGGACTGACCAGGGTCAGTATGTAATAAGAACATAAATTATAGATTTAATTTTATCGCCTATAGAAATTATTATTATAGAAATATAATGTCCTAAACCTGTATTATTATGTGTAGGTACCTACAATGTAAATTCCGTTAAAGCCAAAAGTTACACTAATTCAAACGATGATAATATAATGTGTTATGTGTATAATAATTATAAATCATCCATTATTATTAAAATAAGTATATTATTCGTTACCATTTCAATAAATGTATTTAACTTGAATTAAACCTTCTCTTTGATATTTCTTGATGTTGTATAATAATATTATAACATAATATTGTAGTAAATTATTTTTTATTATTTTTTTCAATCTTTTTAATACTTAAGCATTATTATAATTGATATTTTATTTTATTCTTTATTGAAACGTATAAAATTGTAATTTTATATAAATGGTATACATTAAGAGTTTATTTTATTTTAGCATAATGAATCTTTTGCAATAAATAAAATATTATTTTTTTCGACGAAACTCTGGGGAAAATAATATAAACTATATTATGTTATACTATGTAGGTATCTAATGTATTGTATAATATTCAAATATTGTTCAAGATCATAATATAATACTATAGTATACACTTCAGGGAGATTGTGCCCACGTTGTATGAGATGTAAAATATTAATATAAGTAAATAACACTGTTATAATACTAGTAGGTACTAGTGTTATGGGAAGTTGATGTTTACAGGAGAAACACGCTCAAAACACACATACAATATACCTGCAGAACTCATATACATGTATTAGGATATACAATATACATGTATTCTCAAGTAAGCGATAGGGATGTATAATGAACTAATTTTACAGTGAACCATATAATATAGACAGGTAAGTCACTCACTTTCCGCTGATTTTTTTTTTTTTTTTTAATTTTCGACCAAAGTTGTTTTACACTTTTACATAATTTTAAATAAGCAAGTACTTAGATATTAACTATGAAGACGTAGAGCAACGAAAACTCCACTCGACAGCAGGTATAACAAATAGTATGAAGAGAAAAAGAGTCCTTTGTAAACGGTGGAAATGAATGCACATATTTTATTTGTGCATTAAATAGTAATTATATTTTATAGCAATTGAAAATACCATTAACAAATTAAAATTAACAGCATTTACTGGGAATATGTAGGTACATTGCGGAATGGTAAACAAAAATATAACTATTGTCTAATAATTAAAAATAATAATATTATTAAATCACAAATAGTCAAAGAGTAACATTAGATGCAAGTTATCAGCCGATGTATTTACCAAGTAAGATGGTATGATGGCATGGTACTATTATATATATATATTATCATTATTACCTATATAATAGCACTGACGTCGGCAACAGCAGGTGGACCGCGGGTTAAAGTTTGGACTGTAAGATACAGAAAACTGGACCATCGATATATTTTATATTAATACGTTATTTTAATTTAAAATTGATTTCAAGATAATTAGAAATAATTTTATAATTTAAAATAATTTATTTAATTCGTTAAGGAAACTCGGGTAGGTGTTGGCATTTTAAGGTAATGTGAATACCAGGGACGGATTCAGGAATTCTCCATAAAAAAGGAGCGAACTTTTTGTGGACATATTGATATATTGGTTTACCGATTTTTTGTCAAACTTACCATTTAAATTAAAATAGTATTGATGTAAAATGAAAAGTATTTTTCCAAATATGTTTAAGATTTAATTTATTTCTAGATATGTAATAAAGATAAATTTTTTAAGTTTGTACCTGTATACAAATAATGTATCAATATTCCTATGAATTCTGAAACAAATACATTACTTAAGTTATAACTAATTTAAGTATTAATATACTTCAAATACTACCATAATACTAAGTACTACTTACTACTATAATTAATCTTTTAACCTAATGGATGAAATGAAAATCAATAACTATTATAATATAATGTATATTATTCTAAGAATTAATGCATACTGCAAAAAATGCAGACATAAAAGTGTAAACAAAAAAACAAAGTGTTAAATAGGTAAGAAACCTACCTATCTACAAATAAAAAAAATAATAAATATTGAGATTCTATAAGTAGATGTGATCAACATAAATGATTAGTTACAATTTCAATCTGATGATGATTCGGATGACGTAACTAAATTTATTTTTGCAGTCACAGTTTCATCTAATATCTTATCGGTAATGATATCAAGGTTCCAAAGTATGTCTTCATGCATAATTGAGGAATTAACGTAACCGGCCCACATCTCGGTCGTAACTAGTTTAACACCATCATTAAATAGTTGACGTACATCGTCCAGCTTAGAACTTGTGCAGTTTTTAATTTTCTCATGTCTGGCTACAACTTCCCATGCTAACTGCATTGGACTTAAATGACAGTGGTACGGAGGTAGACGTAGAACATCTTTATTATGATTAATTGCTTCTTGTACACTTCTTCTATAGTTGTCATAGATAAGTCTTGTATTCTTCACTTTTTCAATTAATTGAAACTTCACCATTGGCCTATCCAATACTATGCCTTTACCTTCAAACCATTTTAAAATAGAATCCTTTTTCCAGGACATGGTGGGTACGTGATTTTCTACCGAATAGTTTGACGCGTTGTCAAAAACTATAACGGAGTTCTCCTTGAGTAAAGGCAATATACCACAGAACCATTCGTAAAATATGTCACCATTCATATGGTCATGGTAGTTAGCCGTATTTGTTTTGGATTCATAGCATAGCAGACCACCCTCCACGAAACCTTCAATCGAGCCAATATGCACGACAATTATCCGTTTGCCTTCGCCTGAAGGTTCTTTATCGGCCCATAAGTCTTTGGATGAATATTCCCCAGCGTTTATCCACGTCTCTTGCAAATAGTAAATAGTTCTACCTTCATTTCGGTAATGCCGTATATCTTCTAAATATTTTCGACGCCATAGAACAATTTCTTCTTTTTCTGTAAGAGCACGCAAACGGTAATTGTAATTGCATGGCGTATATTCAAAATGTAGATCTTTCAATACTTTTTTTAATTCACAAACACTTAGTGATGGAAGACAGAGATCAGCGTTGATGGCGAATGATATATTTTTTAAAGTTGGTATTTTATGTCTAAACCAAAAACTATGAATTTTTTGGAGAATTTTACATTTATCGGATGTGCTAATTTTTTCACAGAACGTTCGTGCAATTCTTTTTTGTATTATTCCTTGTCCACATAAATATTCCAGCACAATATTTTTAACTGTTCTATAGCCAATACCAGTGTCTTGTGATAATTGTCGCATTAATTTTGTAAGTTTGACGTCAGGTTCATTTTGACTTCTGTATTTGTACAATTCTATTAACAATTCCTTTCTGTGGGTACCCATTTTCTAGAAAAAAATAAAAATATTGTTAATACTTCATTGTTGTTTTTAATTTTAAAAATGGTGGGTTTGAAAATCACAATAACTTTGGCAACCCTTTAAGACATAGAAATTTGTTTTGTACTAAATTTATCTTTCTTTAATATTATTGGTGCTAATGCATCAATATTTTTAATATAAAAAAATATCTTAATTTTTGATAGAAGCTAAGTGGAAGTGTAAAAATATTTATAAATACATAGGTATTTATTAGTTATTACTTAGTAACTCGAATAGGAATTACAAAATAAAAATCCCCGTAAAATACCCATTCAGGCTTTTTCAAAAAGGTATAAGGTAGGTAATTGGGCCACTATTACATTTAAAAAAAAAAAAAATTAAAATTAAGCCCTGGTGCCTTCACTGGCTGCTGTAATGGATATAAGTATTGTTAAATTTGAACTCAATAATAAATGATTGCATACGATAAACGATTTTGATCGGAGATCCGAAGAATATCATTGGGTACAGTCAACTCTTGATTATCCATGAAAAAGGGTGGCATATAGCCACCACGGATAATCAAATTTCGGATGCAGACATTATCCCTCCCATTTTTTTTTTTTTAAGTTTTTTATTTAATAATATAATATTATTAATTAATATTAAATTAGTTTATGCCTATTGCCTAATATTTTCATAAATATAATAGGTATATTATAGATGTATATTTTTGATCAACTGAACTACTTGAATCAAATTAACAATCAATTATTAAATAGTTAAATATTCAAACTGGTACAGTTTTAACAAAATAATAAAAATAAATATGAACAAGGGCTGAAAAATATAAGTTAAGGAATAACAAAAGAATCAGAATTCAAATGTTTTTTACAAAATGTATAATTTTATGTCGGAATTTTTAACCATTTTTATTAATTATTAATTATATTTTACTTTATACCTACTTATTTTTTTTTTCTATCGTTTCAAGTAAGTAGTTCAGTTAATCAAACAGATACATTTATAGTCTATTATATTTATGAAAATAAAACTATATTAGGTATATATTTTATATTTTATTAAAAAAAAAAAACAATTTCATATTAAATAATTAATAATATTATACAATTATTTACTTTGGAAAAAAATGGGGGGGTAATGCCCATTTCACACGGTATTACCCATTAGATAATTCAAATTAATAATTTAACTATAATGTTTTTATAATTATTTTGGTTTTAAGTTCAAGAAGCATTTAAAACCTTTGTTCAATAATAACAACGAAGAAAAAAGTATAATAATATACTCTGAAGAACCGTACTTAGAAAAATCGGTATGAGAACAAGAGGTAGGTCTAACCATAGTATAAGGAATAAGAAGTATGCTCAATGATAAGACTGAGCATATTTTTTTAAGGGGCAATGTATAATCTGTATTGGAAACCAACAATAAACACAAGGCGACGTCACGAGTTCATATACATTCATATTCAATGCAGTATGCACAAAAACACAAGGCGATGCACATGCTCGAACTAGGACGAAAACACGATTCGAGTTGATCATACTTCTTATTTCTTATACTATGGGTCTAACAATGTGCCTTCAAGAAATCCTCCATTATTTTCACCAGATATTTGGTCAGCTTCCAATCATTTTAGGTTAGAACTTTAGAGAACAACTAAGACAGCTGAATCGTGGCATAGAAAGTTAAATCGACTTACATTTCCTCATCCAGGTAAAAATCATATTACAAATGTCATTAATATATTATATTTTATAAATATGTTATTTCATATATTTTATTCAGGGCTCCACAGGTTTATCACAATCGTGCATAAAATGCAAGCTGAAACCTAATCACAGATTGTAATGTTGATATCTGGTCTCATCAAATAAAGAATAAGAAATATGGTGTGGAACGCTATCTCAGATTGCACTCAATTCAACAACGAATAAACCACAATCCTAATTATTGTAAATTGGAGTTCTTAAAAGCGATTGCATATAATTTAAGATTTTAATTAATAATTGATAACTGCAGCATATATTTTAACAAATATTATTTTTATTCATTTTTAAAATATTAGATACCTTTTTAACTTAAATAATTTTCGTACATACTTCTTTTCGAACACATTTCCATTGAACAAATAATTTTTCGATTACATTGCTATTCGAAAAAATAACTACTATTCTAACACTTAACATTCTGAAATATGACTTTCGAAAACATGGCCCGCTCCCGTCATTTCTGTGCTTTATATACATAATGTTGTCTATTTTGCCTATTAGTTAGTATGCCTCGAAGCATAGGTCCTAATAAATATAAAGTATAAAATCATCCGATTTTTTTCTTAAAACTCAGTAAAATTCTCTCCAAAGTCCCAAACCCCTGACTAGAGCGTGCCTCATTAAAGCCGTTCCAAATATAATGTACTTAGGTAAGTTGTAAAGGTATACTTAATAATATTCAAAATATTCTTACCTTTCTTTGTCGATTTTTATTGACAACATAAATTCTTGATGGGTCTTTATTCTGATAGTTCATGTTACGTACAATGAAAACAATTTTACTTTATTTCTATTTGACTGGTTCACATTAAATATTAATTATCGATAAATTACATAAAATTATAAAAACGCCAGTTGTGCCGAGAGTGCAATATGTCCGCTACGCCGTCCGTATTACTACTGACCTGGGCACTTATCTACGATAATATTATAGGCACACAAGATAGTCGTTGAGCATATCTCACATACCGGACACCTTGATATACCAAGTTTCAACAAAAAATATATAAGTAATTATGACAACAATAATTTACAATAGTTATCGCGCATTCGAGCTAAACAAAAATGTTCAACATTGAAGCCCTATGATAAAAAATTGGAACTGGCTAGTACTTTGAAGGTCAAAAGTAAAATTTCAATAATTGTTGACACCTAAGGTTTCATATCAATAAGATCAGTAAAATTCACTCCCAAGTCCCAACCCCCTGATTATAAACCCTAAGTGCTTACTAAAAGCTGTTCCAAATATAATATGCCTGGTAAGTTGTATTATAGGTGTACTTAATAATATTCAAAATATTTTTACCTTTCCTTGTCGATTTTTATTGACAAAATTAATTCTTGACGGATCTTAATAACATTTTAGTTCGTTTTATATTTAAAAATTATTAAAATAATCAAAAAAAAATTAATATTGAAAAACAGTTAAAATAAGTACTGCATATTAAATATTAACATGCTTTATGCAGTGTACGTACAGTGTCTTCTCACAATTGCATAAGCAGAAATTTGGTGAAATTACTGGGGGGGCTTAGCATTATAATATGCTCATTACACCTATAGGTACTATAGTTAGTGAGTTATATTCATTACACCTGCAGCTTGCAATTATACATTTCAACGAGACAATTTACAAAGTTTGACATAGGTACTAAACAATTTGATCATAATAAAGTACAAAAAAAAATATGCTCCTTATCTTTAACATTTTAGAAGTATTCTAAACAGAAATTAATAAGTTATTAATTTAATTTAATTATAACCAATGGTGGATTTAAGGGTTCAAATTAAATCGGAAAATCCATAAGAGGTACCTCGTACAAAATGTATCAGTAACATACTTACCCCCATTTTACTAGACCACTAGCTTCGCTCGCAAGAAATAATGACCAACCAATATTAATTTTATAGTAATAAATAACCTACCTATTTAAAATAAGTTAACTGTGTAAGTACTAAGTGTCTGTATAGAATATAGATATTAATTAAAATTTAGTTTGACAAAAAACTATTTTAAGATATAAAAAAAATGTGAAGCTATAAAATTATTCATTATATTATTATAACATTAAAAATATCAAATAATTTTTTAGACATATAATAATTTATTTATTAAAAAATGTGTATCACTTGTAAAGGTAATCAAATACCTACTCAATGCGATATGTGGCGAAAAACAAAAATACTTAAAATTTTTCGATTATGGCGTGTACCGAATTTGGTGATATTGAAGTAAAAACCTTCATAATTAGTGAAAACTAGCATATTATTTTTTATATGTAATTTCATCGAAACCTAGACCACGCTCGGCGTGATTTCTGATAATCAACCTATGCGGGTATTAATAATTATTATTAATATTACATTAATAAATTAAGAATCGTTCCAAGTTATGATGATAAGTTTGTAAAATCTTGCGAATTTAATTTAATTTTTATCACATAGTATTCTTTTATAATTTAATTTTTAATTCAGTTATTAAAAATGCATTTTAAAATTATAACAATTATTGTATATTTAGTCACTTTAGAGTTTTGATGATCAGGGGGGCCAAGACCTGTACTTTGAAATTCTGGGGAGCTTAATCCCCTCAAGCCCCCCACATTTATAATGACATTATTAAATCACAAATAGTCAAAGAGTATCAAAGAGTAACATTAGCTGGAAGTCATCAGCCGATATTTTTACCAGGTAAGATGGTATGATGTCATGGTACTATTATATTTAACACCATTATTACCTATATAATAGCACTGAAGTCTGCAACAACAGGTGGACCGCGGGTTAAAGTTTGGACTGTAGGATACAGAAAACTGGACCATCAACATATTTTATATTAATACATTATTTTAATTTAATTCACTAGGTAATTTATAATGTGCCTGCAAGGGGCGGATTCAGAAACTTTCCATTTAAATTAAATCTTTTGATGTAAAATGAAAAGTATTTTTCTAAATAAGCTTTAATTTATTTCTAGAAATGTAATAAAAATATAGGTTTTAAGTATGTACATAAAAATAATGTATCAATATTGCTACGAATGCTGAAATAAATACATAACTTAAGTTATAACTAATTTAAGTATTAATATATACTTCAAATACTACTATAATACTAAGTACTACTTACTATACTATACATTTATCTTTTAACCTAATGGTTGAAATGATTATAGATACCTATTACAATATACATAACTATTCTAAGAATTAATACATACTGCAAAAAATGCAGAAATAAAAGTGCAAACAAAAAAACAAAGTATAAAATAGGTAATAAACCTACCTATCTACATATAAAAAAAATAATAAATATTGCGCTTCTATAAGTAGTTGTGATCAACATAAATGGTTAGTTACAATTTCAATCTGATGATGATTCGGAAGACGTAACTAAATTTATTTTTGCAGTTACGGTTTCATCCATTATCTTATCGGTAATGATATCAAGGTTCCAAAGTATCTCTTCATTCGTAATTGAGAAATTTACGTAAGCGGCCCACATCTCAGTCGTAACTAGTTTAACACCATCATTTAATAGTTGACATACATCGTCCAGCTTAGAACTTGAACATTTGTTAATTTTCTCGTGTCTGGCTACAACTTCCCATGCTAACTGCATTGGACTTAAATGACAGTGGTACGGAGGTAGACGTAGAACATCTATATTATGATTAATTGCTTCTTGTACACTTCTTCTATAGTTGTCATAGATAAGTCTTGTATTCTTCACTTTTTCAATTAATTGAAACTTCACCATTGGCCTATCCAATACTATGCCTTTACCTTCAAACCATTTTAAAATAGAATCCTTTTTCCAGGACATGGTGGGTACGTGATTATCTACCGAATAGTATGACGCGTGGTCAAAAACTATAACGGAGTTCTCCTTGAGTAAAGGCAATATACCACAGAACCATTCACAAAATATGTCACCTTTCATATGGTCATGGTAGTTAGCCGTATTTGTTTTCGATTCATAGCATAGCAGACCTCCCTCCACGAAACCTTCAACCGATCCAATATGCACGACAATTATCCGTTTGCCTTCGCCTGAAGTTTTTATATCGGTCCATAAGTCTTTGGATGAATATTCTTCAGCGTTTATCCACGTCTCTTGCAAATAGTAAATAGTTCTACCTTCATTTCGGTAATGCCGTATATCTTCTAAATATTTTCGACGCCATAGGACAATATTTTCTTTTTCCGTTAGCGCACGCAAACGGTAATTGTAATTGCATGGCGTATATTCAAAATGTAGGTCTTTTAATACTTTTTTTAATTCACAAACACTTAGTGATGGAAGACCAGGATCAGCGTTGATGGCGAATGATATATTTTTTAAAGTTGGTATTTTATGTCTACACCAAAAACTATGAATTTTTTGGAGAATTTTACATTTATCGGATGTGCCAATATTTTCATACAGCTTTCGTGCAATTCTTTTTTGTGTTATTCCTTGTTCAAATAAATATTTTTGCACAGTATCTTTAACTGTTGTATAGCCAATGCCGGTGTCTTGTGATAATACTCTCAATAATTTTGAGAGTTTGAGGTTGGGTTCATTTTGAGTTTTGTTTTTGTACAATTCTAATAACATTTCTTTTCTGCGAGTACCCACTCTCTAGAAAAAAATACAAATATTGTTAATACTTCATTGTTGTTTTTAATTTTTAAAAATGGTGGGTTTGAAAATCATAATAACTTTGGCACCCCTTTAAGAAATACAAATTTGTTTTATACTAAATATATTTATATATCTTTTAATATCTTTGTTTAATATTATTGGAGCTAATGCATCAACATTTTTAATATAATAAAATATGTTAACTTTTGACTGAAGCCACGTGGATGTGTAAACACGTTTATAAATACATATTTATTAGTTATAACTTAGTAACTGGTAACTCTAATAGGAATTACGAAATAAAAATCCCCGTAAAAACCCCCAAAGCCCGTGCTTTTTCCAATAGGTGTAAGGTAATTGGGCCACTGTTACATTATAATTTTAATAAAATAATAATTAATAAAATACGTGGTCTGGTAGTCATAATAATATATAAAACTGCAGTGCACACGAAACATTACCACGTCTTATAAATAGGTAATAAATTATCCAATATTAAATATTATAAAGCTAGCAAAGGGTTATTTAATCCCCCCCCCCAATAAATTGATTGAAGCTAAGTGGAAGTGTAAAAATATTTATAAATACATAGGTATTTATTAGTTATTACTTAGTAACTCGAATAGGAATTACGAAATAAAAATCCCCGTAAAATACCCATTCAGGCTTTTTCAAAAAGGTATAAGGTAATTGGGCCACTATTACATTTAGAAAAAAAAAATTAAAATTAGGCCCTGGATCCGCCACAGGCTGCTGTAATGGCTATATTGTTAAATTTGAACTCAATTATAAATTATTGCATAAGAAAAACGATTCTGAGTGGAGATCCGGAGACGGACTGCCAGAGTGGCAGTCTATATTATGGGGTATTCATATCATATTTAAAAAAAAAAATTCTATATTTCCTATGTAATATTAAATTGCCTTTAAAGAAAATTAGATGAGGTTATGTGGTTCATAAATACATATATGTACTTACAATCTACATATTGTACATATGTAGCACTATTTTTAGTAGATACCTACTGTAGATAGTTCCACGGAAGACTACAGATAATCGAGAATTTACTGTATAGTACTATAGTGTACCTAACTGTAACAGTAGGTATAACCTATATCTTATTATTAGTTTATTACATATTTATATTGGTACTATATATGGTTCCACGACAAAATATCCCCGACCAAATATCCCTAAACCAAAATATCCCCGAAAAAATATTCCATGACAAAATATCCCGCCTAAAAATATCAACGACAAAATATAATATAATAATTAATAACTGTTGATATAATATCTAATCTAGTATTATTCGTTATGTTGATAATGGTATTATATAGTGTGTTATTTTATATCATTACTAACAGTGCGTGTCTTGAGCATTTAACAGTCTTAAATCAAATTATTTGACCAACACTTTTTATTTAATTAAAAAATGCTAGAATTTATCAAAAGCCAAAAAGGCAATAATTTACTAATATTTTAAAGATATTTATTCAGTATACACCGAAAGATTGAAGAAAAAATAATTTGTAGTTGCACTGAGTATAAAAGAAAAAATTGTTAGACAAGATGTTACACAACCATAGGCGTGCGCACGGGGCAAGCCGGTCAAGTCCAGGCTCGACCTGAAACTTTTTAGGGGCATGGTAAAATGTGCGTATATATTTAAATATTTTATTTTAATGCTTATATTATAATAATATGTTCGTAGAGATCATGAAAATTTTGTTTGTCGTGAAAATATAAATCGACTTCACAAATCAAAAATATTTATGTGTACCTAGGTACCACTAAATACATACATTTAAACATTTTATTAATCCATAACAAAAACATTATAGAAATACAATAACTATAGTACTATAGGTTAATACTTCAACATGTATGTTGGTGTGTTAAAAAAAAATTAGGGGCGCTGAACTAGGAGCACTCGACCAGAAATTTAAGTCTGCGCAACTGCGCAAGCCTATGTACACAACCACAGACGACGAATCAGGTTTGTTGATTTATGATTAAATTTTAGGACGTGCAGGACTAGGAGTTAATTGATGCATTAGAAAATTAGTTATGTCGCTATACTTTATTTTATACTTTTATAGTTATGCACTTATACGGTCAGTTAATTGTTTTTTCTGAAAACATTTTCGACCTATTGATACAATCGACCGGTCGTCAAGAGTCCGCGCGTATTGAATTCTTAACGGAGCAATGAATAGGGTGAACAGACCAGTGATTGAAAAGTTAAGAATTTGTTTGCTATAAAAATGTATTCATAAATTGGTTTTCAGCATCATAATTGCATAGTTTAGATTTTAAGATTGGTTCAACTGTTTATTTCCAAACAAACATTAAAAAAATTATAAAAAACCAAATTACTATTAAACCTTTAATTAGTTATTTAAAAAAAAAAATGAAATCCTAATGATTGAACACAAGCATGCTATAGTTATTGAACACTTCAACCCCGTATATAACCCCTTAAAATATTTGTTTAGAGAATTTGTATTTAATATATACGTGAATAATAATTAATAAGTAGTGCCTTTATTAAACAATATCACAAATCTTAAATATATACATAAATACTTTTTTATTGACAATAATTTACATAATTCAAAAATTTCTCATGGCTATAAATAGCACAAAAAGAATTTCAATTTTTTTTACCATGTATAGGAAATGCTAGTACAAACATTTGGTGAAAATTATATGTGTCTACGATTATTTGTTTTTAAATTCCAATAAAATATGTGAATAGAATATCCAATATTCCCATAACGTAGGTACCTACACATTTTAAATTCAAACGCTCATTAAAAATTATTGTGGATTTACGCTTAACTTTTTTTTTAAATTACATCATTACCAACCCATGTAGAATTTTGTATTACATTTTCAAGTTTTTTGATCGAGCAAAAAAAAATTATCGACAATAGTTTAAAAAAAAAAATTACCCAATACAAAAATATCTCATGGATACTAATAGCTCGAAAATTGTAACATGTACCGACGGAAAATTAACATCCCGTGAAAATGTAAAATATCGACGGTCATTAATTTTTGATTTACAGTAAAATAAAATCATTTCGTTAAAAATTGTATTTGAGAAAAAATTACCATTTTTCTGAATTTTCTTTTTCCGTGTTGCACTACGCTTTTTAAAACTACTGTAATGATATTATCATTCACACATCTTTATAATAAATTAATAAATAAACTAAAATCTTACAGAATAATAAATAACAGCCAGACTGTCGTTCTTAAAAACCGGCCATTCCCAATAAACACATTGTCACCGACAAAAAAAAAAGATCTCTATTATACGATCACGAGTTAAGAAATCGGCACGTACCTACTTACGACCGTTGAGCGTAGGGCGTGCGGCTTTCTAATATGCCGCCAGAGAAAAGGAGTGGTCGAAAAAGGTCTTTTCCGCCGAAGAGAAATCTATTTCGGCGTAATACAACAACCTTTGATAAAATATGCATTCAACATGTTTCTTTCATTTCTGCCAAAATATATTATTGTATAGAAGAATACAAAATGTTGGTTTAACTACAAAGTATTCAAATGATACAAATTTTATTCTTTTAGCTAGACACATCCCCGCAATGGTATTTTTTTGCCGATTGACATGGTACGGTATTAGCAATTAAATAATTAAAATTAATATTTTTATAATCATTTTGGTTTTAAATTCAAGAAGCATGGTCTCTTTTAAAACCTTTGTTCAATAATAATAATGAAGCAAAAATTCTAATAACATACTTTTAAGAAACTTACGTAGGTACTTGGAAAAATCGGTATGAGAACAAGAGGTCTAACAATGTACCTTCACGAAATCCTCCATTATTTTCACCAGATATTTGGTCAGTTTCCAATCGTTTTAGGTTAGAACATCCGAGAACAACTAAAACAGCTGAATCGTGGAATACAAAGTTAAGTCGACTTACATGTCCTCATCCAGGTATAAATCATATTACAGCCGTCATTAATGATAATCGGAAAAAATATCCCCAGACTACAATATTACTCACAGCCACATGCAACATGAACAAATATTTTTTAAACGTTAGTTAGTAGGTATATATTATGTATAATTACCATTTACCACATTATTAATATTTAATTACAAATACGTATATTATATGATATTATAAAATATTAAATATTATAAATAATTTATTTATTATGTATTTATGTGTAATGTGCCTCGTTCCTACATTCAATAAATTATTGTTTGATAATTATTATTATTATTATATTACCTATTTTGCATATTTTGTATACTATGTTTTTAACTGTATTATTTGACATATAGATCATTCGAAATATTTTTATATGCTATATAATTTGTGAAGTTATTAAGTTAGATTAGTTGAATTACACATAATATATTATCGTTATTTAAAGCAAAATATTATTTATAAATTTATAATACATGATTTTTTTAATAATATAATATACCTAATTATTTGTAATTAAATATTAATAATGTGGTAAATGGTAATTATAGATACCTACTAATTAACGTTTAAAAAATATTTGTTCAACCATTTGCATATTGTAGTCTGGGGATTTTTTTTCCGGGGATTCGTCATTAATATATTATATTTTATTTCATATATTTCATTCAGGGCTTCACAGATTTATTACAATCGCGCAAAAAATTCAAGCTGAAACAGAATCACAGATTGTTATGTTGATATCTGGTCATTAAATAAAGAAGAAGAAATATGGTGTCCAATCTCAGATTGCAATCAATTCAAAAAACGAATAAACGACAATCCTATTTATTGTAAATTGGAGTATTTAAAAGCGATTGCATATAATTTAAGTTTTTAATTAATAATTTATAGCTGAAAATATTTTTACAAATATTCATTTTTATTAAGTTTTAAAATATCAGATAGCTTTTTGATTTAAATACATCATTTCCGTACATACTTCTTTTCGAACAAATAATTTTTCGATTTTATTACTATTTGAAAAAATAACTTTTCTAATATTTTCCATTCGAAAAATAAACGAAAACTTGACATTCGAAGACATGACCAGCTCCCACCCTAAGAGAGTGAATCACAAAAGCCGTTTCATATAATGTCCCTAGGTAAGTTGTATAGGTACCTATACTTAATAATGTTTAAAATATTTTTACCTTTCCTTGTCGATTTTTATTGACGAAATTAATTCTTGGCGGATCTGTATCCACAAAATACATTTTGTATTTAAAAATTATTAAAATAATCCAAAACAATTAATATTGAAAAACAGTTCAATTACGTACTGTATATTAAATATTATTAACATGCGTTATGCAGCGTCTTTTCACAACTGAAATTCAACAAATGGGGATGTAAACACGTGTGAACCGTATACTAGTTTGCTCACTGGAATGACTCAATGACTGTTGTCTGCTAGGTACCAGTATTGTCGTAAATTCTTAACAATTGGGTATTTACAGTGTTCAGGGTGTTTACCACGTCGGTGACGGTCAAACGTCATTTGGGGAAGGGGGATCGCAGAGTGGGCGTTTTCCTCTGTTCGGTTTCGGTTGTCGTAGGCGATCGACTATGTTGTACTATATATCTAGATTCACTTTGCCACCAAAAAATAAATTGAAGTTGCAGAGCATTTTGTCTTCTATAAATCGTGTTTATACACAAATTATTGTAAAATCAATATATATATCATATAGTATAATATATATATATATATATGTATATCATTCCACCCAAAATCTAAAAATCTATAAATCGGATACACACTCCCAGAAGTTTTGCAATCATTTCTAGCACAAGGAGGGGGGCAATTATCCTCAAGATACTATACTTAATACTTGTTACTTACTATCTCACTAGTTGTAACTTGTATGTGTAAACTTAAGATAACCTGTTATTTTTATATTTGTAGTTGAAGGCACAAAACAAATCAATCATACTCAGCCGAATAAAAAAATTTTAGGGGGACGAGGTGGCCGAGCGGTCAACGCGTCGGCTGCGGCGCTGCCGGTTCGGGTTCGATCCTCGACCACTGGGCGGCATTTTTCTCCGGGCAAGTCACGGTG